>JAWWMW010110712.1:0-10293 GCA_035048345.1 Echeveria elegans
TGAAACTATATTCAAAAAATTAAAAAATATGTAGCATTCAAAAATTTCAATTACAAGAATAAAATTATAGAGAGAAATTCTTGGAAATCTTTATTAGAATTGAATTAAAACATGGAAAAAATTTCCGCAGGACGACGGGTCACCCTCTAGTATCATATAATATCTTACTCGGGATTTTGAATAAATTAATCTTACAAGTCTTTTAGCACCTGTCATTTGTTTTTTCTACCTTAAAATACACTAATCAATTAATAGTATTCTAATCAACACGGTTTTGTACGGCGCTTATATCAAAAGCCACACATAAAGAGGGAACCTAATTAACAAATAAACAATGACACTATTCGCTAACATAGAAATTGTCTACCTCGTTAGCACTAACATCACACAATACTCACATTAAACTTAGCTAAGCAGCTGTCTACTTCAGAATGACCACCAAGCTTAGGCCCTCTTTCCAGCCTTATTACTAGTCAGCTACTGTCTTTGCATTGTTAAGCTTATGATCAGCAAAAGTGACTAGTAATAAGTATATGAGTCACAAGAGTGTGTTGAAGAAATAGAATAGTATCAACTAGGGTTCAAATTGCATGTGATTGCAAGTAAGTTGGCATTATGTGTGAAACCCTTGCGTAACTTTGTGTGTTGTGTTTGGTTAGTCCCCCACATGTTATGTCTCTGTGTCCTCGCTGGGCTTGTGAGACCCTTTGTTGTCAAGGGAAAGGGAAATGTGGAGAGACCATGCATTTTGTGTCTTTTGTTAAAATGATATTGTTGGTTCGATCACTAACTTGTTTGCATGTGATATGCAAGTAAATATTTAGTCGACTCCTCTTATATCAAGTGGGTTCCCCTTCTTCTCAAATTTATCCAATAGATTTTATGTTCTAAATTTTATTGATTGAAATCTAGACCAACCAAAGCTTATATAAAAAAAAGCTCATAAATTTGCAAAAATGGCAGTATCAGCATCAAGTTCCCAACGTAACGTACAAATAGTGAAAGGAACGATGTAACCGTGTCACGCAAGAAAGGAATAAGTCCCTTCAAACTTGTCCAATATTCAATGTCATGTTGCTCTTCTAAACGCGTTACTAAAGAGCTATGCTTGTTACACTCTGATGCCTGGTTGGATTTGTATAGTTTTAACTTTTATCAAGCCTGACTAAAACATGTTTTTTATACAGATTGGTCGAGGGTTTTCCAGTCGAGCAATGCTGTGTTTTTATTAGGGCAAAATCCAAAAGGTGACAGTTGCAACATGCAGCTTTAGTAGTTTGTAACGAGAGGCAGCCTGTCTACAGTACACTCCCACGTTTACACTACTAGAAAACAAACCTATTAAAACAGAGTACGGACTTACAGTCCATTGGAATCTTTGAAGCCCAATTATAACATAAGGCCTTCTTTCTCTTAAAGCCCGATTAAGTGCCTCCCCGAACAGCCCAATAACAATAATCAATATTGAGAACATGAAAATTTAATATTAATCATTGATTTTAATTAAATTAATATTTAAATTTAAAATAAAAATGAATTAACACAAAATAAGGTTGGTGAAATTATAAGTTATCAATCTCAACCATTTAATTGATACAAATCAATGATTAAAATAAAAAAAATTCCATTCTCATATAATATACTAGAGCTCATTGAACATTTCTTATTGTTTTATGGCTCCGTTTGGTTACGAAAAAAAAAGTGAGCATAATTTGTTTTCTCATAACAAAGTTGTAAGGAAAATTTAATCTCATTTTGCTTATTTTTTTCATTTTTTTTACAACCAAACACACATTTTATTTTTATTCAAAATTTTTCTTTAATTTTTTCCTCTCTTTTTTCCCACAATCAAACCGGACCTATATGAAAAAAAATCTCTTTATCATATAAGTCGGACGAGATTATAAATTATCATTCTCAACCATTTAATTATTACACTCAAACTCATTGAACCTTTATTATTATTATTTTATATGAAAAAAATCTTGATCACATTTTAAAAAAAAGAAGGAATTTCAAGTCCAACTCTGACACGAAACAACCACGCGGATACCATCCATTCGTCGCGTCGTTTTCACTGACGAACGCCGCCAGCGACCACCGCGATCGGCTGCTGGACGAAATCCGATTCGGGTTTGCTATTCAGGAGTTCAGTTGGATGCGTTTAACTTATATTTAAGGTAGTAGTGATTTTCGTTTTTGTAGGATATTTCGTTTTTAGGGTTTAGGCGAGTTTGATTTAATGTGTGCGGTTTTGGTCTTCGCCAGACGCGTGTATTGATTAGCTGTTTATGGAGTTGATCGTCGTGTGTGTACTTGGAGCTTTATTGTCTGGTATACTGTTGGAATTTGATGATGAATAGGTTCTGAAGGTGGTTAGTTAACTGCGGTCTTTGTGATTAGATTTTGGAGTTCTTTAGCTCAGTCTGTGTTTGATTGTTAGCTGTGTTTTATGATCTGGTCCCCAGCCTGTCCTGTATTTTTTTTAAGAATTTGGTTTATGAATTGGAGGAATTCAGTTTGGTTGTGGGGATTTCCGTGTGCTGAATTGAATGTGCCCAGTTGTTTCTTTTTCTATGCTTCATGTAAACATGAATGTTCAAGTTGTAAGAATTTAATTTTTCCGTTCTTGTCCGTGCGTATGTCAAAGTTCTGTTGGTTTGATGTGTTTGTGGTGTTTACTTTTGTCTCGTTGTTTAACTTTTTGTTGTGAACAGAAAATCATGAATCTGGTGCTTTAGTTTCTATGTAACATGTAACAGGAGAATTATGGGAGCCTTTTGCTGTTGTTGTTGTTTCTCGGCCGGTGGGTCTGACGGTGGGAATTCACCAGCATATAGATATGTGAGTGCTATTTGCTTCCTAGAGTAAATATTGAATCAATATGAATCATTAACAGGAACATTCACCACAATTCAGAAATCGAATTCGGCGGTTGTTAAAGTTGGCGTTAGGTTTAGAATTGTACCATGAAAAGCTATTATATATATAAAATCACCTAGTGTTGGGTCAAATACAAGTTTGGATATAAGTTTGTAATTCAATATACTTATCATTTGATCATAACCATTAACCAGTAATCCTTCTTGTTAGTGAGGTAACATAATTACTTAATTACTTGCATGCTGGCTGAGAAATATTAGCAGTTTTGAGTAAGAAATTCATTTCGTGTTAAACCTTTGAATTAAGGGCCAAAGGGCGTTGGAAGAGCGACTACCCTTGTCGCATAACATTGCCATCACACCTACATTTTCGACAGGGCTTCTTGTTGATACCAATTTGGAGACTTCAACAATAGAGACTTACAGGACACTTCCTCAGCCAGCTCCATTTGATGCAAATCTTGGGAATCGGCATACTCCACCTGCCAGTCAGGAGATAATTTGGAACAAAAACAGTTCAGTTGCACGAGCAAGAGAATCAGCTTCTGTTGGAAGTTCAACTCACAGTCCTTCAGGATCAGCCGAAAAGATTGACGTCTTAAACAAAGTTGAGAGTGCCTTGACGGAAAAAGTTGAGATTGAGCTTTCGAAACCTGTGAAGTCTATTTCATTTCTGATAGAAGAGGAAGATGTCTGTCCCACTTGTCTTGAAGGTAATTTCCTAGACAAGCTCTAGTATGATTTTTGAATGAATTTTATTATATTATATAATAATAATATTTAAGAAGCCTTTTTTTATTTGGTGGTTTCTTTTCTGCAGAATACAATGATGAAAATCCAAAAATCCTTACCAAATGTGATCATCATTTTCATCTAGCCTGCATTCTTGAATGGAAGGAGAGAAGTGAAACTTGTCCTGTTTGTGACCAGGTTTGCCCAGCAGTAAATGATTAATAATATCCATCCATTCTTAGTCATGCTTTGTCCGGGTTAACTGCACTTTTGCAGTTTCATGAACTTTCACGGAACTCTGTTAGCTCATGATGCAGGAGATGATTATCTGCCCTCCCGTCGATATATAAGTCTCTGAGGCAGTTAGCACCCCTGGGCCCTCTTTTTCATTCCATATCTTCCACACACGAACATGCTGCTCAGGCTGGATTTTCAGTTTCACAGTTCCCACACTCAGTCCTGTCTATAAATATAGTTGTCTTATTGATGGTTGCTTCCCTTTTGTTTTACCCACTCGCTCGCTCCAATAGAAACAGTGTACAGAAAAAAAGCCAAGCATTAATTTCAAAAGGTATGATAACAAAGTTGGTTCCAATAATATTGATCATTTCTCTGTCTTACTGAGGAATCAGGAATGTTTCGGTTGGGGTCAGTTAGTGTAAGTCAATTTTGGTTCGCAAGTATCCAACAGTTCAAAACTGATGGCATTATTCGCAATGGTTCAGTTTTTTTTCATTTAGCTGTTACTTGTGCCGTAAGTGTTCGCTTGCTTCTTGATTCTAATGCGCCGGCTGATGAGATATTTGTGTTTGGATTGTGAAGCCGAGTGTTCCTGATGCTAGTGATGGATCGATCAGGCCACATGCCCTCGAGGAGAGAAAATGTTTCCCAACACTCAGGTACCTTGCATTGCATACAGTTTCTTGGCACATGCTTGTTATTGTTTTTGGCCGCATGATAGTAAATACTACGTATAAATGATTGCGAAAAAGTAAGACGTAGTTGAACAACTTGGAATTAGGTTACCTCCCCTCCCATGAAATATGAAACCTATCAGTTTCAATACCAATTTAGTTTGTTAGTGAGCCATAGCCATCTCATTCACCTTCTTCTTCGGATCCCTTTTAGATTCTCATCCATCATAAAGAAAAAAGAGGAGAAATAATGTCTGAAATGTGGCCAACTCCCTCTGATTTGGATAGGAAGCATCATGAAAGCTTCTAAGCACTCCATTAATCGCAGATAAAGCCGCCTATCTAAACATTTTTATATTATAAAATTCAAAAGGACTTGACTAATAAAACCGCCAAATCATAAACATGTACCTAAAAACATTAGTTAACAATGTTCGAGCGGTTAGTAGATGATGGGATTTGTTTAGTGCAGTGATTTGGATAAGTTAGCAGATGATGCACAATGGACTAATCCATTTTCAAATCATTACCTTCCACTTTTTGGATCTCTTTTGCAACTTCAAGTTCCATATTCAGACGCCTCTGGAGATTTTTTTTTTTTTTTACGAATTGAAAAGATGCTAAACTTAGCAAAATGTATTAAATTTTGATTGATAATAATTACTTAATAAAAAGTCATGGACTGATGGGTGAAGCAGCCCGTAATTATAAAACAAAACCAAAAAAACTGAAAAGGAAATTAAATGCGAAGGAAGTCACACGTGCACACTGTTTTTTTCGACAAAAAGGCTAAAAAGGAAAACGTCATTGGAAAAACCAAACTAATAATACTACTATCATTTAACAGGTTTCACTCGAATTCCCATTCTGCCCTCCGTCATCCCCTCCACAATCACTTTGCCTTTTTTTCTCCTTGAGTTTTTTTTTATTACAAATAGAAATGACACCACATTTTCCATAAAATGAAAATTTCAATGTCTCATTACATTTACATACTGTATCAATTACTCCTATATAAATTTCAAGATTAATGGACATGTACCAAACAGAAAGTCAGAAATTAAACTAAAACATTGATGATTGGTTAAAATGTGAGAAACAAGAGGAAGGGCAGAAAGGTAATTTAGTAATAGACGCGCATGTGCAGTTCCGAGAAGTCTTCTCATCTTGCTAAAAATACATAAATTTCAACTCGCTTGCTCCGTCTCCATTTGACTCCTCATCAATCGCCTCCTCTCCCTTAAGTCCCTCCGACCATAAACACTTCGATTTCATCATCAAAGGACTGGCCTTGTTGTTATTCTTGTTTTTCGAGAAGCAGAACATAAACAGAGAAGAGGACATGAGGGGGGTCAACGGAGGATCCAGAGCCGTCAACAGCACCCTGAATGCTGCTGCCACCGCTATCATCTCCGCCGATAATCGCGTCCAGAACTCCACTGTAATCATCTTCATCCCTTCCTTGTCTCCCCACTGATTCAAGCTTTCGTGTTTCACTTGGATTCGTCTTGTTGTTTCACTGTTCCTCACCTAATTTTGTTTGTTTTTTTTAAAAAAAATTAGGTTTTAAATTTTGTTTTGTATGCATCAATGGAGTTATGTATGATTAGTTTTCTGGATCTTTTTATTAGTGGTTTTCTAGGGGTTCGTTGAATTTTTGGTGTGAATTTTATGGTTTGTTGGAACGTGTACTAAGTTGTCCTTTCAATATACTGTAACTGTTTTCCGGATACCAGAAAATTTCAGTTTTTTCTCCAGACATGTTTGTTTATTTATGCTTAGATTCCTCTTTCAGTTGTGTACCTTGTTGCGCAGATCCGTTGAGAAAATTCATTTCTTATCTTCTGTCTGTCAAATCTTTACCAAGTTTAATTTCTGAGCGGGACTTGTGTGAATTTGGTTGTTGACGATGATTTGTGACTCTTGCAGAAGAGGAAGGGGAGTAGCTTCTGGAGCTTTTATTGGTGTTTCGGCTCACACAAGAATAATAAGCGGATTGGACATGCGCTTTCCAGCTCTGAATCGGACCGTTCTGACCAAGCTGCTGTATCGGGTTCAGAGAATCATCAATCGGAAGGAAGGCTAGTGGTTTTACCGTTTGTAGTGCCTCCTTCATCCCCAGCTTCTTTCTACCCTTCTGAGCCGTCTTCTGCAGTCCAATCGCCGGTCAATGTCAATATGTTTTCGGTTTCTTCGGGAATGTATTCGCCAAGTTGTCCGACCAATATATTTGCTATTGGTCCTTATGCTAATGAGCCTCAGCTAGTGTCACCTCCCGTATTCTCTAATTTCACGACTGAGCCATCAACTGCTCCTGTGACTCCACCGCCTGAGTACCTTCATTTAACCACGCCTTCCTCTCCCGAAGTGCCATTTGCTCGACTTCTTGACCCGACTAGTAAAAATAGTGAAGTTAGTCAGGCTTATCCACTGTCTCAGTATGAATTCCAAGCATATCAGTACTATCCTGGGAGTCCTGTCGGCCAGTTGATATCTCCTTGGTCAGGTTTCTCGAGTAACGGCACATCCTCTCCGTTTCTTGACTCTGATCATACTGCCGGTCCACACTCCCTTCATTTCCCTTCTACTGGCCGCCCTGAATTTTTGAGCGTGGATAAAAGACGTACCCAAGATTGGGGATATAAATTTAGATCGGGATCTATGACTCCAGATTCGATAGGCTTCGTAAAGCCTAATCAAGATTATGGATCAAGAGTGGGGTCAGGTTCCTTAACTCCATATTCTGCAGGGCACAGGACGCCGACTCAGGATAGGGGATCAAGAATTGGCTCGGGTTATCTGACACCTGATACTGCAAGCCGTAGATCCCGTGAGACTAGCGTTCAGGATTTAAAGAACTACATAAGATCTCATGCTCAGAATATCGGCAAGTCAACTCAGAGAGTCGAACCAGTAGACGGACATGTTCCTAATGCTAGGTCATCGTATTCATCTAGTGAAAGCCGCAATGCAGAGCCCATAGCTGATCATAGAGTTTCGTTCGAGCTCTCCGCAATGGACATACTCAACAACGTCGAAAAGAAACAAGCTGCCTGGACGCCATCGCCCATCCCAGAGACATCCACCACAACGGAAAACTCAAACCTCAACCCCACCACATCAACAGAAGAATCAATTAATCAGCGGCGATCGTCATCATCCACATCAGGCTCCGGCAATGAATTCAACTTCAATAACTCTGTCAACAACAGCTCAAGACGCACAGACAAATTAAACATCCGATCTGACTGGTGGGGGAATGAGAAGATTGTGGTTGAAGAAGGCGAGCCTAGCAAGGGTTGGCCTTTCCTTTCCGCTACCCTTCAAAGTAACTAATCAAGTAACAAACACCTCTATTCTCCAGCAGCCTTGTTTTACTGGTGAAACAGATGGAGTTACATATAGTTAAACAGTTACTGACATGAATTGACATAGTTGGTCGGTCATAGTGAAGTCAAACTTTACTGTCAATTAAGGCGTGGTCTAGTGTTAAGAATATTGCATTGAAGTTTACGGTCAAGAGTTCAAACCCACCTATGACATAATGAGGGCAAGAGTGAAATCCTCGAAAAAAAAGAGAAAAAAAGGGCAAACTTTACTTTTAGGGGAAAGTTGCCTTCACTGCTTCGGCTGCAGTTAGTTCCAAGAAGTTTCTTATGTTAAGTGAGTCGCATGTAACATATGTAATCCAATCCAATTCACGCTTTTGCTGACTTTCAACGATGTCTTGTGCTGAACAATTTATTCGCACGTGCGAGTCGTGTATGTTTCTCTAGAAGAACATGTCACTTCCCAAGACCCAAATTTATGCATGATTGGGGATATATGCCTCGTATTAAGGCCTCATACGTTGTGTCGTGTACGGGTGAAACAGGTCATTCTGCTTCTAGAAGCATTAGATTCAATCCTCGTTAAATAAATTGTTTTCACCGCGGAAGGTTGATGGGAGAGCCATCATGTGAAGATCTTTCGGGTTCAAGTCCCTCCGGACGCACCGTTTATCGACCGTGATCTTTATCCTCCTCTCGCTTTTACGAACCGGGAATTTACCTTCTAGAGCTAGAAATTTCGATGTTCAGTATCTGATTTCGGAAGCCAGATTTTACAGCGTTGAAACCCTAATAGTCAATTCGCTATCCAACCCATCTCAGTTTGAGCCTTTTAATTTGGAAAAATCGATGCTTTTGCCGCTCAACGGACGCGACTCGCCTTCTTCGCATTCAGTCACTCCTTAAGGATCTGTCCACATCGCGCACGGAAGCAAAATCACGACCTTTCAGTGATCCTTTTGTAGCAGCTGCTGGAGCGACTGACTTCTCTGGAGTGCAAATCATTGATTTGCAAAAGGGGTATGTGAAAGAGACTTTGAATTGGGAAAATGTGACGAAATCTAGTTCCGCTGTTCAAGCGATCGGAGCTTCGCCGCAGTATTTGTTTACAAGTTTTGAATCAGGCAGGAGAAATTCAAACTCGATTATGATTTATGATATCAACAACATAAGGCCTTTTTCGGAGATTGCACATTGTGAGATATATGTAGCTGAGATTGACTCAGCTATTCCAGCCACCAAGTTGAATTGGATCAGTAGTTATAATCTGTTGATGGCGTCTGGATCACATTCTTGACCGTCCGGAGTTGCTGGTAATATTAAGTTGTGGGATATTAGGTCAGGATATGTAGCATGGGAGGTGAAGGAGAAAGCTGATTGCTTTTCAGATATAACAGTTTCAGACGGTATGTCTGCTGTTTTTAAAGTTGGTGTGAATTTGGGTGAGGTGTTTGTAGCTGATTTGAGGCATTTGGGTGGTGAGAATCCCTGGGTGTGTATTGGTGATAAGAGGAGGGTGGTGGGTCGGAGAAAGGAAGGTGTTGGGTGTAATATTGAGAGTCATGGGAGTAACATGTTTTGTAGTAAGGATGCGAATGTGGAAATGTAGTCTGAGGTGTTGATTGGAGCATCGAAGAGTCATGAGAATGTGTTGGAGGATAGAGTTTTTAGAAGTAATTTGTTGGGGAGGGCGAAGGATTTGGAGGGTTCGAAGGTGACGGATATGGGCTTTGGTGGGAATAAAATGTTTGTTACAAGGAAGGATAAACAGTTTGTTGCAGAGTTCCGGAAGGAAATTCTAATGGTCTTTAAGCAAGTCTAGTTTACCAATGTGTTGGTTGCCGCGTGGCCGTGGTTGCCGCTAGGTTAGCCTTATGGTGCTTTTTTTTCATTCAAAAGCTTCTATCCAGTCTTTATCTGGAAATTTGTTGCCCCTTGCCCAAGGTCTGGTTGGCATAGGTGTGAGAATGTGCTAATTGAATTGATTGATTGTCAGAAACATTGATAATGGCTTTGTATGTCAATTTTTGGTGTCCGATCTTATGAGCATTGTCATAAAAGTTTGAAATAAATGATCCGTTCCTAATTTGTTTCCAAACCTTCAATGTATTCAGAGAATATCTTCTATACATATATGCTTAAGCCTTGAGGTATATACATATCTCTAATGTTGCTGTTTATCATTCAACAGTTCCTTCACTGCCCGCACTGGGATCATTAGTTTGTAATTGTCATTTTTGTCTTTATGCTGTGTTTGCTATTCTTGATTGGTACATCTTTAATTTCCAATCTTCTAACTGGGAACTTTATGTATGTGCAGATGACCAAGTTTCGAGTTGGGGATAATGCATTGGAGCTGAAGTTTATAACATCTCATAATGAGAACCCATTATCAATCACCATGCTGCCCCGCACCTTTAAATCCATACAGTTACA
>JAWWMW010110723.1:0-10293 GCA_035048345.1 Echeveria elegans
TGAGAAAGTAATGAAAAACCTTATGGAGAGAAAATTTTGATGGATTTCATTCCATCACATAACTCATAAGCATCTTATGACACAAAAATAGAGAAAACTTATTTTGATATATCTTCCTATATGTAATTGGAGAGCATATTTTGGCGGTTACCATCTTTTGGTAGCAATTTGTAACCGTCTCACCCCCTAAATTGACGGACCATCCATGCTTGATTTATGAAGTGTGTAGGAAATACTAGTAATAATGAGCATGGGACGCCTAAAATGTCGTCCAATTAATTCTCTGCATTTATAATACTCCAATTTATAATGACTTATGTACCACTTCTTCTCGAATCTCGTGTGTCCGTGAGTCCATGATCTGCCTCGTTAAAAGTTACATTAAAAAAACTTAGTGAGAACTGTTAGTTCCTAATTATATGTGGCATATTTTTGGACAAAATTATGTATGTTGTACAGATTTAGCTAAATACGAGGGAGATGTTAAAGCATTTCAGCACCAAGGCTGTCAGAGGTGGCTGAAGTCGACATCGAATGAGATATTAGGATTGTGGATATCTTGAACACAGAAGATTTCGGGATATCTAGAGTGGCTGAATGAATCTGAGCTTTTCATGTGGTTCAGTATAATGAAGACTGGATTAAGTTGAGTATCTTCCTGCTGTTGAACCTTAGAATACATTTTTCAAATTGTAAATCTGTTGCGAGAAATAACTAGATGGAGAACTATAAATTGAGCGATAGACGTCAATGTACATGATGGATTTTGCAAAGAGATTACTTCGTTCTTTCAAGGGACAATAGTAAACCACCTATATATATATTTTTTTCAATGGGTGGATATATGTAGTACAAGATTATTCATACAACATATCTATGCTAGCTAAATCAAGTACATAAACTTCAATTAAAATGCGCCTTCGGCATCACCACCAATACTGGCATCATCTCAATCGACAACTCCATTGCAGTAGCGCAACTTCATGTAATAGACAAGTAGAATAGACAACCTCAAGACACCTCCTAAATGAGCATAAAACTCATTAGGTAAATATGGTGGAGACATGATTTGAACCCTAGACCTCTGAGGAATTTGTCCGACTCCTCAACCAATGGGCCACCACCCCATTGGTAGTAAACCGCCTATATGATTGTCCATTTGACAGAAACTACCTATTTGTTTCAAATTTAATGTAACCCACTTCCCGTTGCAAAAGTTATTTTTAGAACTACCAACCTATATTTTACATAGAAGAGTGTGTACATACACACACATTTAATTAGGGGTGTTCATGGGACGGGCATGACCCGGCCCGAATCCGACCCGAAAAAATTTTCGGGTCACACTTCCATACCCCGACCCGACCCGAAAAAATTTCTCGGTGCCCGCAGCCCGTCCAAACCCGACCCAAAAATTCAATCATACTTCCTTACCAAAAAAAAATAAAAAATAAAATAAGTAATCAAAAAGGTAAATTAAATAAAATAAGTAATCAAAAAGGAAGAAGAACTGATGCGGAAAAAAAAGCCGAGGCAAAAAATATGTCCATGCTTCATCAAACAGAAAGTATAGGTGTTTATATTAAGTTATGAGAAAATATGGACAACAAATAAGTATAGCTCATTGGTAGTTTGGTAGACAAAAGAGTTTTGAAGGGAGTGAAGGGGAGAGGGTTCGAATCCTAGTAAGGTCAGATTTAATTTTTTTTTTTGCTTGTCTTTGAAATCTTGACCCGAATTCAAAATCATTCGGGCCGGGTCGGGTCGGGCCATAAACACCCCTAGATAAGATGAGGATGGAAGATTAAAAACGGTTAAAGAGTATTTTTGGAAATAAATTGTGGCGACATTTTGCAACCGGTAATTGATGGCTTTGATGTTTATTAATAGAAAGATAGTGACATATATTTCAAAATGATAAAATACAAACATATTTCATAATGTAACGAGCATATCTCAACTAAAAAATTTCTCCCGTCCCAAATTTGGGAGCGACGTTTCGCCAGAGCGGCGATTTTGGGTTTGCGCCTCGCGTCCGGTCGTTCACCGGCCAATCTCGATGGCGCTTCTCTGGTTCGTCATATCCCGTCTACGGTCTTCAAGCCAGTCGTCCTCCTATGGCTAACCATGTCCAGTCGCGCTTTTCTCCAATGGTTCAAACAGAGATGCAAATTCGCTGAAACACTCGCTCTTCAAATCTCCATGAGATCAAAAATTATAGACAAAATCGTCGGGCGCCTTGACCCTGTATAATTTCAATTCCAGACGAAGCAGTATCGTTATCGTTGAAAATGGCGGATGTGAGCCATGGAATTGTTAAATTAAATGCTTCATCCAAGTCATCGTCTGAGAGTATCGCGTTGGCGCGATTCTGTGGCGAAATTGATCTTGTGCATTCTAGATGGACAGGGCTGCAGATGGCCAAAGACAATCAATGGGACGGGAACGATTCAATGCATAAATTGCGTCAATTCGCTGATGATATCGTCGCATTTGGTCTCCCGATCTAAAGGGCAGATGTGGAGCGAAGATATGTAGAACTATTTGTACGATGACATTCAACACGGAGATTGAATATGACATCTTGGATTTGGGTGAGGCTATGGGAAAGTGGGTGTGGCCAACTGTTGGATTTGGCATAACATTTTGGTTATCATGAGTCATGACACACTGGAGTTGGCATGAAAACCGCGGTTGGATTTGGCATGAAAACCATTTAGAGACATACAAAAACATAATGAGAAACTATTCAACATTTTTGTTATATTTTTTATAAAATTTATGCTACATATTTGTAAATTTCGCAATATCAAATTAAATTTATAAAAAAAATATTATTGAAGCATAATTTTGTTTATCAAGAGTGATACTAAATGAGTGAATTTTATTTATTTGTTTAATAAAGTTTTGAATTTTTTAAAGTTTTTTAATATTTTTTAATGATTTTTTAAAGTTAAATAAAGGCAAGTACCTGTTTTTTGTTAACAAAATATTTATAATACCATTTATCTGCAAATTTCAATTATAATATTGTTTATCTGCAAAACGACCTATTCTAATACCATTTTTTTCTGCGATCAAACAAAGTCATTGTATATAACCAAACATCTAGAGCAATGTTGTTCTTTGCATAAAACCTTAGGGGTTTATTTGATATATGTATATACTAATGGGACGTAATTCTCAAATGCCACTCACCGAAGCGAAGAGCGAATTCAATATTTCTTCGAATTAAAATAAATAAATAAATAAATAAAATCAGGGTTTAGGGTTTTGGTCCGTACAAAGCCGCTCTTCTTCATCACTTCAAGTCAAACTCCGAAAACGTTGACCGGACGCCGGTCGACGAAGACAACATGATTCGGGGCGGCAAGAGTCTCGTTTCAGCGGCTCCGTCTTTCTCAAATGACGCCAACAAAATACTCGTCTGTACTGGCACCTCTGTTTCAATTTTCAGCACCGCCACCGGTCTCCTGGTACTCTCTTCTTTTCTTTTCCTTCTTTTGCAATTTTTTTATAGATTTTGTGTGAATAAAATTTTCACATTTTTGTTTGTAAATTTGGTAGATTGGTGAGCTTGAAGGACATCTGGCGCTTGTGACGTCCGTTTTAGTTGAACCAGCATCTACTCCTGGGAGTATGAAGCTTTGCTTTTGCTGGACTTCTTCTCTTGATGGAACAATTAGGTTTTGGGATTTTGCTGCGCCGGAATTGTTGAAGACTGTTGATGTCAAGTTGCCAATATTTTCCATGGTAGTTTGCACGTATTACTTTGTACTGCATTTATATTGTAAATGTTTCATTGTTTTTAACAGTTCAATTTAGCGAAAAAACTATCTTTTAGGAGTGTGACTTAGTGGATAATGGCTTATGATCAGGTGATTCCGCGATTCTTGCGTCAGCAAACACAGAATGAAGAAAAGACATCAAATCTTTATGCATACATATCTGTTGAAGATATCACAGGACAAAGCAATCCGCGCAAAACTTTGAGAGGGCAGATTCTCAGATGCAATTTAACCAAGCCGCTATTGATAAGTGCTGTTAAATTTGCAGAGGTTCTATTCTGACTCATTAATTTTAGTACTTAATGTCATCCTCAACATTGTTGCCTCTGGATTTTTGGTTAAATGGTATTATTAATTATGCAGTTTGCAGTTTGACGTGGTGAACTTAAAATCCTGTTGTTGTAAGATTCCAGTTGTAGTGCACTTTGTGATGCTTTCGTAATAGCTTTTTCAGGAATGCACTCAGTAAGATTGAGTTATTAAAGAATTAAGATGAATTATAACGTAGGAATCTTCAGGGAAGTATAATATTCTGTTTATTAAAATGTTAATGTGTCTGCAATTTTACGAATATAAGGTAAGTTGCAGCATACATAAACTTGTCGGTCATAGCATATTAAATTAATAGGGTAAAAATAAAGATGATTAGCTGCTCAACATAATTTTGTTTGTTCAATTTACATTTTGACAGACTCTGACACCGGAGTTGATAACTGTAAGTCCTTCTGGAAAGTACTTTGGCATTCGAAGTAAGTGCAAGATTTTGGTTTGGGAGATCCCGAGTAAGGAAGCTGATCACGTGGCATTAAAAAAGTTGAAACTGCATCATACAAGGAAATTAACTGCCATGGCTTTCCACGACAGTGAAAGGATCATAGCAGCAGGGGATTCATCTGGAAGAATTCTTATTTGGAGGGGGTTCGGTACCAAAACTTTTTCGAGCGATTCAGCTGCTGGGAAAATCATGATTGACGAGGAAGGAAAGCCTGGTGTCAGAGAGAATGATGATGCTGAGTCATGCTCCACCTGGCACTGGCATTCGTCAGGGGTGATCACATTGTCATTTTCCTCAGATGGAGCGTATTTATACTCAGGTAACCATTGGTGTATATGTATTGGATCCTTAATCATGATTACGATTTGAACAAAATGTCAAAAGTTGTCGTTTATCTGGCACTGTTATGTGCACATGCCATTGCGAGTGTGTAATTGTCTTTTGATCTGGTTTCTTGATGTTTTCGGAGGCAATGATCTTAATTTTCCTTGGTATATATCTTTATCTGACAGTTCTGCTACAGGGACTCTAAAATTACTAGATTATTTGGCTTTAAGAAATAAATATTTAATAGGCTGAAAGTTATACCTTCAGCAACAAACGAGTTTGAGTCTCCATAGTAATTAACAAATGTGAGTATGGTGTTATAGCAAGTGATTCAAAATAATTTTTGGGGCGGCTAATTGTTTAACCGATTCCGAATTATATAAATGATGCAAGCAGAGTTTCCCACCAATTATAAGCACTGTTGGGACTCTGATGTAAACCCTCATAGATGGGTCTTTTGATATCGTCTGCTACTGCAGATGGCATACTGTACCTTTACCATCACTGATATCATCATTTGTCTCACTTAGGTGGAAATGAGGGAGTGTTAGTTGTCTGGCAACTAGACACAGGAAAACGCAAGTTTCTACCACGAATTGGATCACCGCTGTTATATTACACCCGGTCTTCAGATCCTACTTTGTCATCAGTAAGTTTACATTATTATGAATTTTTGTTTTTTTATCCGCTATAAGTTCTTCACAATTTTCTTTTTGCAGATGTCATGCGCAGATAATCAGATTCATCTACTGCAAATGCCTGCTATGAATATACTAAACTCTATTGCGGGTATAAAGGTTTGTGCACCCCCAAAAGTTCCATTTTTCTGCTGTGGATACTGGATAGGCTTGCTTGTACTGTAAAGATACTTGCAACGTTTTCATTTGAATATAGATAACACTAGAAGTATTTATGTTAATTGTGTTTACCGGCCCTCATTTTTGGTCATGTGACTGTTGCTCTATTCATGGATGGACAAGTGTGTTATTCCTCTAATGCAAATAACCAATACGAGTCCATTACAATCAGTCTTCCTTTTTTCCATTGCATGTCGGCAACCTAAATGGTTCAGATCTCCAAAACAAGGCGTTACATATTTTTGGTTTGTTTCCATGAATGCATAAGATACTGACTTTAGGGTATTAGACATGGTAGTTTCTTCCTGCCAGCGTGGGGAGCTCTCTTGCATTCATTTTGTTTCGACTTAATCTGTAGGCTATACATAATTAAATGGGAATCATGAAGCTAATATTTTTTTCTTCTTATTCCATGTTACAGCTACCATTTACATCTCCTGTATCAAATGAAGGTTTATCTGGACCGTTTGCTTTCAGTGGTTTGGGTGGCATCTTGGCAGTAAGGGCAGAGAATTATTGTGTCCAATTGTACAGCTTGTTTGACGATCGTGAAATTTCAGAAGTAAGACTTGCTGAATTGTATCATTCTTCTTTTTATGAGCCATGAATGGCATATACATCATATATAAATGGTTTTCAGGTCCAGGTTTGTGAGAGGAATCATAGTCCTGGTGATGATGTGACGGTATGCTTTGTTAAGTTTGTGAATTTTTAGTTGCCGGCGAAGTTATCTCCCTTTTGTGTTCCAATTCCACCGTCCCCAATTTTCTAGACATCTCAGCTCTTGATCCAATTAGTGGTTATTTTGCACATAATAATAGAAACTGCTCTTAAGACTTCAAAAAAGAATAAACATTCAGGCTTTTTCAGGTTGTGGTAGCATTAATCGCTCTGTCTTTGGATGGAACTTTTATGTGCACTGTGGAAGAGAGGCTTCCGGAGGAAGACATGGGAGGCCTCATCTGCCTTAAGTTTTGGTCACGTGAGGATCAACATACAGCATTCAATCTGACGACTGTTATCTACGAACCCCACAGGTTTACTCAATGAAGGAGACTTTTAGCCTGCTGTGTTCTGTTATTTAGAGATGCATGTTTAGAAATATTTCTACATCTGCATAATTGTTGTGCCGTTGCCAAAATATCTTCCAAAGAAGTCATTTTTAAGGCTTCAAGGATTTTTTTCTTTATTCAAAGAAGTATTACCCGGCACTTTCTGTGGCACTGTTTATGAAATGAAATTCATGTCACTACTCACTACTAGGTATAACAATAATGGGTGTCCAAGCTATCTTTGCTTATCCAGCAACAATTTACTCCCACTTTTAAAAGCAATAAGGATTTGAATATATAGGAAACTTATGAAAGGTTATACGAAAATCTCAATGGCAATTGTCATTTCGGAGAACTATATATGACGTGGGTGGTGCAGGCAGCATCTCCGCCACACCTCATTGCTGGGTTTTTATACCACTTTTATGTGACATTTTTCTATTTTACAGGGATGCAAGCGTTTCTGCAGTAACTTTCCACCCAACTCTACCGATTGCTGTCAGCTCTTCTTTTGGTGGTGATTTCAAGGTATTTTTTAATGATATTTGATATTTGTACCTATTCATGATAACATTAGTAAAGACAACAGACAAGAGGAAGTTGTAAACATAAATATCATTTCAGACTTGGCTTAGCACTCCTAAGCATAATTTGAAAGACAAAGCATCTCAAAGAGTCGGCTGGACATGTCACGCTGTGGGTTCATACAGGTAAGTGCCGGTCGAATATTCAAGGAATTTATCAGGCACTGCTACTGTTTTTTTAAAAGTCTTTGAGAAGTTAATATTTTTACCGGTCATAATTTTATTATTATTTTTGTTTAGTTTTATAATTTTTGTTTGCATCATTAGCTGGAATCGTGTTGTCACTTTTATCCGTACCTTTCAGAAAGAAGGCCATGACAGCTGCCTCGTTTTCACCTGATGGCTCTGTTCTTGCTGTTGCTGCGGAGACTGTGATAACTTTATGGAACCCTCATCAAAATGTACTTGTGGCAGTTATTGGAGAAACTCTTAAGGTAATATCTCCAGAAATCTACCACGGCTCAATTGCGATGGTCTTAGAAATAGCAACACCTTTGCTATCGATAATCCATTGCTTCTTCAGTGTGTAGTCAAATTTGATTGGAATGATCAATTTTTGTGTACACATGTCACACGAGAAAACTCTTGATAGTAAATGGTTTCTATAATAACGTGTTCTACTTGGTTGTGGGTTATTTGAGATGATTAGCTATTTCATTAACAGTGTTTTGTGATGATTAGCTATTTCATTAACAGTGTTCATGACCACTTTCATTCATCTGGTTTTTTACAGCCCATCTCCAGTCTTTCATTTACGAGGAAATCTGAGTTCCTAGTTTCTGTATCTCGTGAATCGAGACCCCAGTTGTGCGTTTGGAGTTTGTCAAAGCTTTCACTTGCATGGTCATACAAACTTCATGTAGAAGGTAACTTATGCTGCTGAAACAAATGGTTGAACTGAAACATTTTTAGGAATGATATCAGAGTTGTGAGCCATGTTTATGCCTCCTTGTGAAGCTGTTTCGGAGGCAAATTTACAGTGATCAAGTGAACGAAATTAGAGTTTCTAATTTCTATTATATTGTTGTGCAAGTTACATGACTTGTAATTAATATGGCGTCCACTGGTCCTAGAAGTTGTGACTTATTGATGTTGTGTTTTATTTTATCTGACTTTTGAATGGTTTTCATTCTTTTAATCTACTTTCTCAAAATGCTGCAGCCCTAACGTGTGCGGAGGATGGCTCTTTTGCCATTCTTGCCATTCGGAATAAAACTGATAAAACAAAGGATGGAGAAGGCGTGCTGAGAAGAGATGGCGTGATTTTAATATTTAATGCAAGTGACCCTAACCCGGTGTCTGTTTGGTCTGTCATGAAGGTTCTTCATTTACTCTCCTTTGCGATTTTATTGCTATGCCATGGTTGGAAATATGTAGTAGATGTGTCTCTTTATGTTTGGCTCCTGAACCGGACATATTTTTTGATACTCACAACTTCAGAATGGGTGATGCCTACAACTGCTGATTTCCTGTTATACATGCCGGTTTTCATTTCAAATAAAGTCTAACTTGATGATTAACAGTTGAAGATACAAAAAGTAGTGATAATGTGAAACTCGGTTTGTTTATATACATAAGATAAATGTACCCTGAAGTTTGTTATGTGAGATTCACATGAAATCGTTTTCGTCATTCAATTTGTGTTTCCTGGCATTGTAGGCTATTGGTGGCAGTATATCCTTTATCAAGAGGAACGCCGACGCGGTCAGCGATGGATCCCAAGATGCTACTAACACAAAGGAATTGCTTGCGTATATAAATGGCGATCATGAGTATGTTTTGTTTGACCAAAATAATAGCGCAGCAGGTTTACTGGGCTTCAACCGATATTTTACGTCTGGGATCCAAGAAACAGGTGAGAGATTAAATAAATGCAGTCATGAATTTTATAATTTTATTATGTGGATTCCCTTCAATATTCCTTCTCCAGCTCTGATCCATTTACATTTTTGATTTTTTCTCTAGCAGGTCAGGCTGGATATGCTTCCATATACGGGGAACTTCCAGTGTTTGCTCCCACAAAAACAAATGAAGGTCCACAAGCGCCATTGGCACTAACTGGAAACTCTTGGGAGACGATATTTAGTGGCTCAACACACACACTTCCATCGCTTGTCAAGCTATGCCCTATATTCTTGGAGTCTTTGCTAGAAAAGAGTAGTATAACTGTAGAATAACTCATCCAGGTTTCACTAAGCGGCGCTAACCAGAGGCATAATGCTATCTTACCTGTCATTCAGAAGCACACACTTGGTTGTACACTAATGGTATCCTTGGCCGCAACAACCAACATCATGGAGCTAGTGCATTCACCCTGCCTTCTTCTTGATGCCATTTTCAACTCTCCCTCAATGTACTAAATTTTGTTAGGGAAAGGTAAAGCAGGAAATACAGACTTCGATCGTGTTTTGTAAACTCTAACTTATTTGTACTCATTGGTGAACACCAAATTTTGAAGCAAAATTCCCCAACAGTGTATTGTTCCGATGTTGTGTTCGTGGATATTTAGCATTTCAGGTACATGGTTCTGTAAACATTTTGTTCGTACTAAGCATAGTTTAATTTATATAACAGAAAATAGACTACAGTTCTGGGTACTGGCTATGGCCGCTGTGATCGACGGTCGGAACCGGAAGCTATGGAAGATGAAAAAATATCAAGAGATAAGCTTACTTGTTCCCTACTACTAACATATCTTGTCAACAACAGAATATTATATATGGGAACTAGTGGTGATCCCGACGTCCCGACGAAAATTATTTTCCTGCTAAATTTAAATTTTTATATTTTATTTTTGTATTTTATATTTTTAATTTTTAATTTAGTTGGATGGTTTAGTTAGATGATAGAGATTTAGTTAGATGTTGTTGGTAAATGTATGGTTTGTTAGTTAGATATTTAGTTGGAATG
>JAWWMW010110763.1:0-10291 GCA_035048345.1 Echeveria elegans
TACGTCGATTTTACTTTACATTATAATTATAGTATGATCTATTATAACCTATATAGTAGGATGATATCAGTATATACATAATTCGTAGTTTCTAATCTGCTCAAAACTTTCAAAAAAATTATATTAAAAAATTACTAAGTTTCAAGCAAAAAAATTAAATTGAAATCGGAATATTTAGTAGGGCAGCGACAGCAGCAGGGAACCAACATGGCAGCGGCAACAGCAGGCAGCGACAGCAGCTTCAATTAAGCTTGGTTGTCTTCTTTTATTTTCCTTTTTACAATTTGGTGATGAGCATGTTTCATTTTCATGTTATGGCCTTGATCGGTGTTAAAATGGTATAATATTTACGCACATATTTGCTTACATTCTTCACATTTATAATATAAAATTGATGATATTATACACTAATATTGTTGTTTCAGGTAAAAAATACACTTTGTGATGATTATAAATGCTTGGAGTAAAACATTGCAAGAATGAGGATAAAAGGAGCAAAATGGAGGTTTTTGATCGAGTTGTGATCGGTCAATGAAATAGTCAAAGTGCAGTTTGAAGGTCAAACTCAGTCGAATTGAATCTTACTCGATTGAGTCAGGAAGAATGGAACAAACAGAGGCTACTTCTTGACCGAGTAAATGATTGACTCGGTCGAGTGACTCAATGATGATGTAATAGAAGACACCAACTCGGCCGAGTAAGGAACCAATGACCACGCGTCGCTAAGCGCAGGCATAATTGTTAAGTACCGCGTGCTCAACAATTCTAATTAGTATAGCAATTGTAAGTACGGGGCCGAATCCTCATGGAGATGCTAAGGTTATCCTCCTTATCGTTCCTGGACCTGAAAGAAAACTTGGGGTATTTGAGTGTTTGTGAGTTCGTAACAAAAGTAATTAGAAGAAGAGAAGAAAAGAAGAGTATTGTTTGTGCAATTTAATATGAAGCATTTCGACAGTCGAGATATCCCTTGTATTAACTTGTTTATCACTACAACATTGTGACATTTTAGCGTCCAACTAAAAATGGTCGCTAATTAGCGTCCACATGGGCGCTGACCCCGAATGGACGCTAAACTCAGGGACCACATGGACGCGGACTGTCATTTGGAAGTTATTTTGCGTGGAAATTTTTTGCGAAAAAAATTAGCGTCCATTTAGCGACCACGTGGTCGCTATATTTGGTGCGAAAAATACTTTGCGACCATGTGGTCGCTAAATGGATTAAATATTATATATTTCGTAAAATATAATTCATTTTTAAAATAAAATTAAAAAATAAAATAAATATTAGCGTCCACCTAGTCGCTAATTTTTTTTATAAATCGAATTAATATTAGCGACCACTTGGACGTTAATATTTATTTAACTTTTTAAATTATTTTAAAATGAATTGTATTTTACAAAATATATAATATTTAATCCATTTAGCGACCACATGGTCACTAATATTTATTTTTAATCAATTTAGCGACCATGTGAACGCTAAATGAATTTTATAAAAAAAAATTATTGATCATCGTGGTTTACATCTTTCTCACACATATTGTCATCATATATGGTGATAGTAAATATCAAATTATAATGATATTTAAAGAACAAACAATTAAATTCATTGACCATATTGTCTTTTATAAAACCTTTCCACCCACAAGTAAAATATATATATCTTCACCCTCCTCTGACAAAGTAACTCTCCAAGTTTTTCCCCTTTGACCGGTGAACTTACCAAAACTGAATTTTTCGTACCCTGAAAAGGTATAAAATCGTGTGGAATCAACTACAATAAAAGTCGAACGGTCAAATCTCATATAATCACAATACTTATTATAAATTTATAAAAAAAACTTACCATTTTCTCATAACGGTGTTCGGTAACATACACCTTGATTAATTTAGGAAGATATTCTCTATCAATCTCTATAATTTTATCAGTAGAAAGTTATAAAAAATGCATACCGGAGACGGATTCTTATAAATTGAACATTAGCTTCCACGTGGACGCTAGTTTTAGTAATTTATTTTCAGCGTCCACGTGGAAGCTATTTTATTCCCGTTAGCATCCACGTAGTCACTAATATGTCGGTGGAAGCAAATGTGGTGACCACGTGGACGCTAAGTAATTCCAATTTTACTTTTTTTTATTTTTAATAGATATTATTTAGCGTCCACGTGGATGCTAACTGTCGGTGGAAGCAAAAAAAGCAGTCCATAAATAACAATTAGATTCATCATCTTCTTAACATTTATTCTCACAATCCAAAATATAAATTGTCGTTTTTAGTTAAGCTGAAGAATCTGTTGCGGTTGAAATATTTTATCCACATCAAACTTGTAAGTATGTAACACTTTTGATATTTTATTTTTATTTATTATTATATATCGATTAGTCAATTATTAATATTTTCTATTATTAAATATTTTACAGTAAATATAAATAAGAAAATGCGTGAGTGGTTGTACATGCGTCTTATTGGTGGGTTGTATAACGACAAATTTGTCGCCGGCGTAGAACAGTTTATGGAGTTTTGCACGTCTATGTCCACCAATAACGTAGATAATCCGTGCGTGCGTTGTCCGTGTAAGATGTGTAGAAATATGTGATTTCTTCCTCCAGATGAGGTGAATTGTGTAACGACCCGAGCGGCCTGACCGATCCGGGCCGTCATAAGCCTAGCTGTACCAGCGTCACATGTCACCAACATCCCCTAGCTCACCACAACCTAGGACCTTCTACGAAAAACCATGAATATTGGTGACATATGGACTGGTAGCTCTACTTATATAACTAGCTGATACAACTCATGTATCCGATGTGGGATATTACAAATTGTCATCTACTAATTTGTGCTCCGAATGCTTCTAAAAGATGGGTCGTTGATCCGATAAAGACGAAACAAAATCTGTCGTAAAGGTGCTTCAAAATGCTACGATTCATATGTTGGTCCCAAAGAATAATTCAGATATTAAAAGGCACAAAATGAGAAAAAACACGAAAAATAATATGACAACCTAGCGACCACGTGGTCGCTAAATGTGAAACAAAACCAACACTTAGCGACGACGTAATGGGTCGGATTAAGGTGGCAAAATAAATAATTAGCGACCACGTGGACGCTAACGCTAAATAAACAATGCTAATGCTAAATTTTTTTTTTTCACATTTGGTTTTCAAGTTTAGCGACCACGTGACCGCGAATGAGTCAGATTAAGGTGGCAAAATAAACAATTAGTGACGGCGTGGATGCTAATCGTGAAACTTTAGGTGTCATAATTAAATATTAGCAACCACGAACACTAATCGTGAAACTTTAGGTGGCATAATTAAATATTAGCGCCCACATGGACGTTAATTGTGAAACTTTTGGCGGCATAATTGAATATTAGCAACCACGTGGTCGCTAACTGTTTAGATTAAGGCGGCAAATTTAGCGACCACGTGGTTGCAAAATTTTCGGTATATATGTAAATCAGCAGATTTGTCACAAAGCATTCATCTCTCTAAAATTTGCTTCCGACGCTCCCCACGTGATTTCCAAGTGCTTTTGATTATTGTAAGTGTTTATTTAGTATTTATATGTTAAATTAGTTAAATTGTGAGTATTTTGTTTTGATAATGTTTTAAATTTATTAGTTATGCATATTGTGAATTTGTATTTTTATAGATGTTGTTGTTTATAAATTGTGCATTTTTTGGTTGAATATTATTAAATTTGTTCATTTTGATAATATATTGAATTAGATGATAAATTTCGATATGTTATTGAATTTGTTAAGATTATGACTGGACGCCGTCATACTACACGTCCTCGAAGGGACATAGGTGACGCTTCCCATAAGAACGTAGCACGTCTATGGACACAGATGAACTGTTTGCGTCGATAGATATATCTCAATTCCCGTCACCCGATCTGCACCAAGGAGGAACGATCGCTACGCATGAAAATGATGTCGCAACTTCTGCTATAGAGGTGCCGGCTCCTAGACCAGCACGCCAACCACGAACCCTCAATGAGGGTGTCATCTGGCATTTGACTCTTCATGGCGACAAGTTAGTTTTACTGTTTATTTAATTAATTTTTTTAGTATATTAATACATATATTAGAAAATTATTGATTAAATAAAATTGTAGGTTGGAGCCCAGTCACAGAATGGCGCGCGTGTCTACTAACGTCATCACCTCCCAGCCAGATCAGAACGCGTGGAGGTTTAGCGAAGCCAGCAGAGCGTCTATAGACCGTTGGTTTACGTCGTGGAGGGTAGGTCAATTTGTGTTTTCTTTTACATATCAAATGAATATATATGTTTTCTAACTTTTTTTTGTTTCAGACGCACTTCCGCTAGGATGATTCAGCGGAAGATATGACCCCGCCAAGGTTCCAAAAAGGTGTGAGAAGCAGGCGGCAAAACGGTACAATGACATTCTGTACGAGTTTCGTGTCGCAAATTAAGGCAAAGCCTCACTGGATAGATGATCCTAGCTGGGACCGATGGATGGCGGAATGGAACAAGCCCGAGTTAGCATCACACCGCAAGAAACAACGGGCGAATCGCCGTGCTAATCCGTCGCTCCACACAGGGGGTCGATAGGAATAGACGAGCACCGGCGTCGTTTGGTATGTAATTAATTAATAGTTCATATTTAATTTTAAGCTTTAAATTTATTTATAAAATATTTGATTTTATATGTATGAGACACAACTCGGGAGGTCAGTCACGTCTCACGAGTTGATGGTCCACACTCATTCACGCGCGTCGGAGCTTACCCAGCTGGTGGATCAGCGTTCGCATGAGATAGCGGTAAGTTCGTAACTATAATTATTTCTCGATTAATATTTTTATAATATTATTCATAATTTTAATAATTTTTGAACATGTATTAGGACCGGACTCGTGAGATCCTCACCCAGAGGAGCAGCCAGCAGTCTGATCATGATATATCCTTTCAGGATTCCTGTGAGGCATACTACGAGGCGATTGGCGGTGTTGGCCCCGGCGGTGTAGTCTTTGGAGTTGGAGGAGCAGCGCTGGAACGAATATCGCGTTCTGGGTTGCTTACTCGATCAAGCTAAATTATTACTCGATCGAGTAACATTTTGACCAATTTTCCTTTATTTTGCCGTGTTCTTGTTCGAGCTTCTACATTCATCATAACACGCATTTTATACCTGAAATAATAATGTGAGTGTAGAATACATTTAATTTTTCATAATAAAAACATGGAACACAAACAAATTGGTGTACAAATAATGGACATTTTCGACACTGATCACCTGCATATTAGCAAAGAAGCATCGACACAGTTTTCCGTAGGAACACATAATTCTAAGAATATCCTAGATTATTTGCATACTGACCTATGGTGACCTGAGTCTTATGAGACTCATGGTGGAAACAAATATTTTCTTTCAGTTGTTGATGATTACTCTAGGGTGGTTTGGACTTTTTTGCTAAGATCAAAAGATGAAGCTTTTGTGAAATATAATGAATGGAAAGTCTTAATAGAGAATCAGACTGATAAGAAAATTAAGGCTCTAAGAACAGATAATGGAATGGAATTTTATAATGTATTATTTGATGGTTTGTGTGCTGATAGTGGAATACTTAGGCATAAGTCTGTCAGATTCACTCATCGGCAAAATGGAGTTGCTGAGAGAATGAATAGGACTTAATTAGAGCGGGTAAGAGCTCTTTTGCTTACCTCTGGGTTAGCCAAATGATTTTGGGGAGTAACTTTGTCTATAACAACTTATCTGATAAATAGAATACCATGTAGAGCCATAAATTTCAAGTGTCCCCTGGAACTTTGGTATAGTAAGCCACCTAGTTTAGATCACCTAAGGGTGTTTGGGTGTGCTGCGTATGTTCACACTAGGGAGGGAAAATTTGACCCTAGAGCCATGAAGTGTGTGTTTATAGGATATCAGTCTCAATATGGAACTAAGGGATATAGGTTATGTAAATATCAGACTAAGGGAGTCAAAATTATAATTATCAAAGATGTGACATTTAATGAGAATTAATTCCCTTATAAAAGAAATTCTAGGACAGATAGTATCCTAGAGACCCCTGTAGTACCCTTAGAATTTGTAGGTGAGTTGGGAACCTTTGAGATAAATGTTGAAGTACCTTCTGATCAGGATTTAATTGATCTGACGCCAGCTCCTCAAATAGGCGAAGATCAGGGGGAGCAGACTGAGGAAACTCAGGAGGAAACTCTCCCAGGGTCTGAAGAAAGGCTGGAACCTTCAGCTAGTGAATCTTTAGAGAGTTACCGGTTAGTAAGGGACATGGATAGGAGAGTACCTAAACCTAACCCATGATATCCTAGTACTTCTTCTTTTGCTGAGTTAGTATACACTACTCTTATAGCAGCTAAGGAAGTTAACTTGCCAGATCCAAATAGTTACCTAGAGGCAATTAATTCCAGGGGAAAGAGAGCAGTGGTTAGACGCAATGAATGATGAGATAAATACCCTGAAAGCGAATAAGACTTGGATACTAGTACCTAACGTTAACAACCAGAAGCTAGTTGATTGTAAGTGGATTTTCAAAATAAAAGAAGGACAAACTCAGTCTGATCCACCTAGGTTTAAGGCAAGGCTAGTAACTAAGGGTTTTACCCAAAGGGAGGGTATCGATTATAATGAAGTCTTTTCTCCTGTGGTGAAGTTTAAAACCATAAGGACTATGCTAGCTATTTTTGCTTGTCTAGATTTTTAAATTGAACAGCTAGATGTTAATACTGTTTTTTTACATGGAGATTTGGATGAAACTGTTTTTATGCATCAGCTTGAGGGATATATTGATCCTAAATTGCCTAGTCATGTTTGTCTTCTCAAAAAATTATTGTATGGGTTAAAGCAAAGTCCCAGACAATGGTATCTTAAATTTGATGCTTATGTGTTAAAGTTAGGATTTAAAAGAAGTGAATATGATAGTTGTTTCTATTTTCATTTCATGGAAAATTGGTCTGTCTTTATTTTGCTGTATGTAGACGATATGTTGATAATATCTAAATCTAAGACTATTATTGCTAAGCTTAAGTCTTTATTGAGTACAGCTTTTGATATGAAAGACCTAGAACCTGCTAGAAAAATATGGGTATGTTTATGAAAGAAACATGGAAAAGCTAACTCTGAAGCTTCATCAGAAAGGGTATCTAGAAAAGGTAATCCAAAGGTATGGTGAGTTAAAAAGCAAGGTAATTGCTGTTCCTCTTGCTTCTCATTTTATCTTAGATAAATCTATGTGTCCTGCTACTAGGAATGAGTTAGCAAAAATGCAGGATATACCTTATTCAAATGTGCTAGGGTCACTTATGTATGCTATGATTGGCACTAGACCAGATTTGTGCTTTGCTATGTCATTACTTAGTAGCTTTGAAGCATGTTTTGTCATATGTTAAGTGTACACTGAACATAGAATTAAATTATAGTAAGCGAGTAGATGAGCAAAGTTTAATAGGATATATTGATGTTGATTTCACTGGTGATAGAGATGAAACAAAGTCTACCACTGCATATTTTTTTCACAATAGGAACAAATTTAATTTCTTGGAAGTCACAATTACAACCTTTAGTTGCATTATCAAGTACTGAGAGTGAGTATGTTGCAATCAGTGAGGTTGTTAAAGAATCAGTATGTTTATCTGGTTTTTTAAGAGAAATTAATATGTGTGAGAGTGTTCCTATAGTTTTTTCCGATAGCCAATCTGTTTTGCTGCTTAGTAAAAATCATGTGTATCATAAACAGTCTAAGCATATTTCTGTAAAGTTTCATTTTGTTAGGAATTTAGTTAATGAGAAAGTTATCAGGTTGTGTAAGATTGAAACTGGATTAAACCCTGCAGATTTTGGAACTAAGTAAGTTCAAGCTGTGCTTGGATTTACTACATGTGGAGTAAGTTGTTTTGCAGAAAAAAAGGGGTTGTGATATCAGGAGTTCTTCTCTATGAACAAAGCCTGAAGGAAAGCTACAGTAACTGGAAGGCTACAGTGCAGAGAGTCCAGCTTCAGGGGGAGATTTGTGGGAACCTGGACTGGGCATCTGAGCCCAAAGTTTGATCAAGCCCATCAAAGCTGTCCAGCAGAGCTGCCTCATTGGATACACGTCAGCTCGGAGGAGTCACGCAAATGGCGTGCTTTGCCAGCTGTGTTCAAGCTAGGACTACGAACCGTTAGATGCTGGACTGATCCAATGGTGAGCAAATGGGGTATATATGTACAGCATAGCGAAGGATTTCCAGATCAGATCCACTCCTTCTTCCTTCCGCCGCGCTTCTCTTCAATACTTTTCAGTTCATCACTATCGATTTGTCTCTAGTTTTGAGTGACAGTGAGATCAGGTTGAGGGTTCGTGTTTATCTATAGGAGATCATCTAGTTCTCCTTGGATTGAGTAGAGTCTGTTAGGTGTATAACAGATCTACTGAGGCGCCGGATTGTGGTGACCAAAGAACTCGGTGTAACCGGTGACTTCGAGGTGGTTTTCAGCCTTTGTTCATAGTGGATTGGAGCCTGCTTGAGCTCCACCGTGGTTTCCTTCGACAGTTTGCCTATTCCACGTAAAAAAAACCGATGTGATCTTTACTTTTCCGCACTTCTTTACTTTCTTGTTAAAGCTGTGGATAGATAAGTTTAGGTTCATTTTGGTTGAAGAAGAAATTGTTAGAAACAAGTTATTAGTATTACTGCACAAGGAGTTACAACATATACAAATTAAAATCTACGTAATCAAATCAAATACATTCAAATATGTGACCAAATATGTGATGAAATATGATCAAATACATTCATTGATAGAATGAGTTTGCTTGTCATTGCTACTGTCATATCGTGTTGATGTAATTTATTATTATATGAAGATTCTTTTTTTTGATATAACATATATTCATCACACACGATACAAAAATATCTACGGGTTCAAACACAAACGTCAGATTGACCCGACGTATGACAAACCGATGATCTGATGCCACGAAACCCGTCGCCAGCAAGCAACAGCAAAGACGAGAGACGAGACGACACCGCGCATGCCCCCTTCCAGCGCCTTCTAGATTTTCACCTATATAAAAACGGGAATAATGTCATTTAAAGCCCAAACTTTCCCGTTTTGTCCATTTAAATTCTCAACTCAAACTTGTCCATTTAAATCTCCAACTTCTCAGTTTATTTTCAAAAAATAACTAACTTATGTTGATTTTGTCCATTATAGGCCTGTCCAAAGGTCAACTGAGCAGTCAACTGATGCCTATAATGGGCAAAGTCAACATAAGTTAGTTATTTTTTGAAAATAAACTGAGAAGTTTGGGATTTAAATGGGCAAATTTGAACTGGGGATTTAAATGGACAAAACGAGAAAGTTGGGGTTTTAAATGACATTTTTCCCAATTACTTATCATGTCATTCATTCACTATTTGACTGCATTTGATTGTAATTTGATCAATTTTTAATCGTACAAATCATATCATTTCATCCCATTAAAAATAAAAATTTAAATTTAAATAGTCAACACGGGTCCGTTTAAATTTTCACAGACCACACGGATCCAGTTAAATTTTCACAGAACACACGAGCCCATCCGGTCATATTTGATCGATTCGATTACGTATTTGGGACAATGCATCTCCGTCGAAACGACGGGCGATACGCTAGTCATTTATAATTATATTATTAAGTTATAAGAAATTCATTCTTTAAGCTAATCTGAGATGCCTTATTCCTGATGACATTTATTGTCAAGGGACACCGTGGTGCCGTGTGAGCCTTAAGTATATATGATAAATTCATGTAATTTGCTCCACAAGAAAAATATTGTCACTCATTTATTGCCCTTGTCAGTAGTCGTTGAGTAGGTTTCGTGACCCCAGAGATTATAAGATTGCACTTATTATGCTGACTCTCCTTGACAAAATTGGATGATCACAGGTAGGCTGATAGGCAGTATCTGCATGGAATAACTCTTTTCATTGAGAGTGTGATTCGTAAGTCCCGAAGTGCCACTTAAACTTAACCCATTAAGGACCACTTTACATATGGCATCCGTGGTTACTGGAGAACCAGCTCTACGTCCTTTATTGTTTCATCACAATGTGATTATAGAGGACAGCTCATATCACTACACCAAACTGGCGATTTAGCGATCAGAAATTAGCGACCAACTTAAAATGGTCGCAAATTTGCAACCAAGTGGTCGCAAACGACAATATGGTTGCTAATTTTGGTGCGAAAAATTTCTTGGAAAATTTAGCGTACATTTAGCGACCACGTGGTCGCTAAAAATGGAGCGA
>JAWWMW010110774.1:0-10291 GCA_035048345.1 Echeveria elegans
AGTCCTCTTCAATCGCCGAGATTTAACTCTGGTGGAACCTGCAGGTTTTTCTTGGTCAGGAAGGGGGTGTTGATACAGACGGTATCGTGCTGCCACGATTAGTCTCTGTCTCTAGAGAAAAGAGGCCAGGATTTGACCATCATAAAAAAGCTGGTGCATGAATTCTTTGGTGAGTCCATTAGTTGATTGCTTGATGCTTTGATCTCATATTCAGTGCATGAACGTCATTTGTGTCTGACGTCTATGTTTGTTACCATAGGTACGCGTGTCTGCTGTTTTGACAAATGCACCTAATCTTCTCAATTTGGATTGTGATCACTACATCAACAATAGTAAGGCTCTAAGAGAGGCTATGTGCTTCATGATGGACCCTTTGTTGGGGAAGAAAGTCTGCTATGTTCAGTTTCCGAAGAGGTTTGATGGGATTGATCGGAACGATCGATATGCCAACAGGAACACTGTGTTCTTTGATGTAAGTGAAATCAAATTCAACTTTCTTTTTCCCGATTACCTTGCCTTATCGGTAGATTATTTTTGCAAGTAATCCCATCAGCAAGTTAGCATCTTACATTTTGTATGTTTGCCTCCTTTTCATTTTGCAGATCAACATGGAAGGGTTAGATGGTATTCAAGGACCTATATACGTCGGGACTGGTTGTGTCTTTCGAAGACAAGCGTTGTATGGTTTCGATGCTCCGAAAACCAAGAAACCTCCTACACGAACCTGCAATTGTTTGCCCCAATATGTGTATTGTGGATGCTGTTGTGACGGACAGAAGAAAAAGAAGTCTACTAAATCCAAATCTGGGATAAAGAAGTGGAATTACTTTAGAAGAGACTCTGCAGCAAACCGAAGCTCTGCAGATGCCAAGGGCGAGACTGAGGGTAAAAAACCTTCAAAGTGTCATTTTTTGGTGTGGCCTCTTTAATGTTTTAAAGAGGTTGCTCTTTCAATATTTTACATAAAAGTATTTCTCTTCGGGCTCGTTTGGTTGCGGGGAAAAAGGAGTGGAAAAGAAAAATTAAAGAAAAATTTTGAATGAAAATGAAATGTGTGTTTGGTTGTAAGAAAAAAAAATGAATAAAATAGCTAAAATGAGATCAATACAACTTTCTCATCGAAAAATCATTTTTCTTTAATTCTTCTTTTCCTCATTTTTTTTCCCGCACCCAAACGAAGCCTTCACGTATTGAGGGGAGAAAACTGACATAGCTTCTGCAGAAAAATTGAAGAAAAAGTACGGGCAGTCTCCTGTTTTCGTTGCGTCAACTTTACGAGAAGATGGATGTGGCCTTAAAGGTGGTAGCCCTGCATATCTGTTGAAAGGAGCTATTCAAGTTATCAGCTGTGGCTAAGAAGATAAGACTGACTGGGGCAAAGAGGTAACATCTATTACACTCAGGCATTTTTTATTATTCATCATGCATGAATGATGGTCAGTCATGTAAATGGATTAATCTAGTGACTATCATAGCAGGCGATCGGTAAATGATTTTGATAGAGATGTACATAAATTCAGTGATTTCGAAATTCAATTGTTTTCATTGATCTTGTTTTAATTTTTCTATAGATTATTGTTTAAGCTAGTGACCATTATTGTGCAGGTTGGATGGATTTATGGTTCCGTTACGGAATATATTCTAACTGGATTTAAGATGCATTGCCACGGATGGAGATCTATATATTGTATACCTCGCCGTCCGGCTTTTAAAGGATCTGCTCCCATCAATCTTTCTGCCTGCTATCTGCCTGCTAACTGGAAAATTCATCACCCCAGAGGGTAGAGAGGATTTATCTGTTGCATAGTATGTGTCTAATAGCTTTGACTTTTTATGATGCTGATTTTTTTTGAAATTTTCCTACCTTTTTCAGCTTACGAATGTTGCAAGTCTGTGGTTTATAGCACTTTTCATTTCCATTTTTGCCACCGGTATTCTTGAGATGAGATGGAGTGGACAGTTCTGGGTGATCTGAGGAGTTTCAGCTCATTTGTTTGCAGTGTTCCAGGGACTTCTGAAAGTCTTGGCATGACGATGCATTCTCAGAATTGTATGCTTTCAAGTGGACGACATTGCTCATCCCTCCGATAAACAATTTTGATACTGAACCTAGTCGGTGTAGTGGCTGGAATTTCCAACGCTATCAACAATGAATATGAGTCTTGGGGTCCTTTGTTCGGTAAGCTCTTCTTCGCCTTCTGGGTGATTGTCCATCTCTATCCTTTCCTTAAGGGTCTCCTAGGTCGCCAGAACAGGACTCCTACCATTGTTTTGTTATAGTGTGGTCAATCCTCCTTGCATCCATTCTTTCGCTCCTTTGGGTTCGTATTGATCCCTTTTTGGCAAAATCGGTTGGTCCTGTCCTTGAGGAGTGTGGCGTGGACCTTGGTTTTGTAACTTTCAAAGCCAGTAAGCAAAGAAGCGTGACATTTGTGATTTAGCTCTGCAATGGTATTTAACATGCGAGGTGCCGAGTCCGGTTCGGGGAAGGACGTGGTGATCAGGTGTTTGAGTTTGTATATTTGGAATAACTGGTTACTGTTCCACGCTCCTTGCGAAATCCAGTTATAATTTCTCTCCTCGCTTGCGAGTGAGAGGTTTTATTTCTCTCATCGCTTGCGAATGAGAAGTTTTATTTCTCTCCTCATCTGCGAGTAAGAGGTTTTATTTCTGTTTATTTCTTTTATTGTATCTAGTTGTGATCGTCATGGATAGCGATTCAGAATCGATGGTCGCTTTTCCATTTGTAATAAATGAATCATGGATTCTGTATTCCGGGCGATAGTCCCGTACTGTATACTTTATGTATACATTGATTTCCTGTTTGAGAAATTGTAATCCAAAAAAAAATTCTTAAAAGTATTTCATTAAGTATTGTTGGAATTTCAAAATATGGTACTTTGCATATGCGTATGCACAAATGCAATTACATATGCAAATGCAAATTAGTAATATTCCACACCACTTGCATATGCGAATCTAATAATTTTATTATTGTGTTATTTTATTTTTGTCTATTCCTCACCGCTTGAGGTGAATATATACTATATTTTATTTTCGTATGAATAGCAAAATGATGAATGCTAAAAAATATCTATGAAAATTAATTGATTATTATCGTTCTCCCTCTACGTCTTAAATTAAACGTAAGTTTACGATATATAGCGAAACGTAAATTGCATATTGTGATATGAAGTGGATATGATTTTACGATTGTTTGAATATGTGCATTACTGCATACATGCATCATTGCATTCACGACGTGCATCTTAGACATGAATATGATATATAATATGGTGGTGACCTGAGAGGGAGATGATGAGAGGCAGAGTCCGCACTTGTTAAATATGGTTAGTTTGTATCTGGAGTTCGGACCGGCAGTGACGACTGCCCATAATGGTTATATTGGTATACCTTTTCGGTCCATCCCTACTATAATTAGATTAATGATATATTTTCGCTTCATAAGACGCAATGTTCTCCTTTCGGTCCATCCCTATACTAGGTTCTTCTTTCGAATCATCTCTAATTTTATGATACTTATGCAATGAGAGATACACTAGATTAACAACCGTTCTTTCCTAGAATAAACTACTCAGACAATTCTATTAGACATTTTGTCGAACACCTAATAGACATAGCATAAGCATAAACTAAAATACATATTTCCAACTCAAAATTACTCATGAAAATGTATGTAAACATGTTCAAACATTCATGAATATTAACGATTTGTTAAATCCAGTCACAAAATTAGAACAAATTACATGATTGAAATAAACTGAAAGTAAAAAAACAAAGCTATGTTTATAAGAGCTCAGTTTAATTGGATCTTCAAGTTGGAGTTGTTCCATTATTATTCGTTCCTTCGTGTCGTGTTAGAGTGGTCGAGTAGCGCCTCTTGACAGGGAGCTCCCTCTGATTTTCGTGGCTTTATGGCCTGTGGAGTTGGTTGTTTGAAGAGGAGTAAAACCTCCATTTATAGAGTTTCATAAAACTCTTCGTTCCCCCAAAGAGAATGTCAAACTCTTCATTTCTTCAATATTATCCTCTTGTCATAATGTTCAAAACCTTTGGCTCTTCACTCCTTTAATCTTATTCATTCCATCTAATTTTTGTTCAAACCAAAAATAATATTTTAATCATGACCGTTTCGATCAAGAGGACATTTCTCTCGATTTGATACAGTTGAGATGATTTTGTTTCGAAACTGAAGACTTCCATAAATTTGGAATTTTTTGATGTAAACATAAAAGTTTTTTTCATTTTGAGTCAGCATTTCAACGAATTTTGTTTCTTCTCGATCGGATATTAGATGCTTCTTGTGGGATCTTCCAAAGCTGGAGAGATCAAAATTACCAATTTTGATCCAAGAGTCCTTTCAATCGAAATGGAATTTCTTTCGATCAAAATAATGTTTTCTAGATGTTTAGTACGTTTGAAAGGGCTTGTCTCAGTCGAAAGGAATGTCTCTGATCATTAATCTCAATAAAATTGAATTTATTTTGATTGAAAGACTCTCTTAAAGTCCGAATAAATCTTTTTAGTCAACATAAAACTTGTAGGGATTTGAATTAGCTTTCAAATGTGCTTTTTTTCATCTTAATCGGATTATGAATATTCTCCGTAGAAGCTTTCGATTCTCAAAATAAAATTGTCGATTTTACACAAATAATTTTACTATGTTTTACTTTAAGCTTTTATAATCTACGAAAAGTACATTCTATGCCTGAAATAGAAATGTAAATATGACTACTTTTAAATAATATAAACAAATAATTATCAAAATAATAGGAATAAATATATCGATCATGAGATACTTCATTTATTTTCACTTACTTTCACAATATATATTATTTTTTAATTATCTATGAATATTTGATCAATTTGATGAGTTTTCTGAAGTTTGCTAGACAGTTAGTTTAATACCCATCTCGATCTATTAGATCGTGACACCCATCTTCTTCAAAAATCTATTTGACCACCCACCACCACTCTACTCGACTCCAATTTTCAACCACCACCAATTCTACTTCCACCACTCACAACTCCAACTTCGGCCATCACCACCAACTCTACTCTACCCTAAACTCCAACTTCCTCCACTAACTCTAATCCACCTTCCTCAACTCCAACTTCCTCCTCCACCAAAGCCCTTACCTGTTCAATCAACACTTCATCCACCACTACAACTTTCACTTTCCCCTACAAAACACTCTCACCACCTCCACCAACTCAACTCACAATCATCCACCCCCAGCAACCCTATTGCACCTACCACATCCACCACGACCGCCCAACCCTACTTCACCTATGCCAACCACCACTACTCGGTCATCTTTCTCAATCACCGCTTCCTCCACATCCGCTTCGTATTATCTAACCACCACTTGCTCCTCCATTAAATCCTAAATCAAGATTTGTAGTTAGCTTGTGAGATTGGGGGAGAGAGAGTGTGTATGTGTGATGGATTTGAATTTTGACGTGGGAGAGAAGGATGATGGTGATTGGTGAGTGAAGCAGAGGAGACCGAAGAGATGCTTGCACGTGGGCGTTGGTATGATGGGGGAGTATGCCAATTTATCCAAAATGCTCCCAAATCAGATACCAACCTCCATTCGATGCACCCACGTGGAGATAGAGATAGGAAAAAAAACGACGACGTGCCACGCTTTAATGCTTCCAAGTGGCATGATCCGGCGAATTTAACGAATATAATTTGGGTGCACGGGCACCAGATTGCCCTGAGTAATCGTCTAGATAGCAATGCTAAAAATTATAATTGCGGAGCTCGAAAGTTTACGAGTACTAGAATTTCGTCGGGCAATTCAAGAAAGTATGAGGTAATAAATATCATATTTTACATGGGGCAAAAGCAAAAATCCACGCCAAAATTCATCAGTAACAAGTTGGTTTGTTTTCTTTCCGGCTTATAGGAAAGCATCCTTCTCCAGTAGCTTTACGACATCTTCCTGGCTGTTAAGCTTGGCAACGTCGATGGGGGTCTTCCCGTCAAGATTTTGGAGAGTGCTGAAGATACATGCAAAGGAAATGGGAATAGGGTGTTTAGAACTGAGCCAGAAAGACGGGATAGTTAGATGGCTTAATAACTTACACTGCGGCACCATTCTCCAGTAGGAGGGCCACACATTCCTTCCTGCCGTAACCAGCTGCGTAGTGGAGAGCTGTATTCTTGTTGTTGTCTAAGGCATCAACCTTAGCCCCAGCTTCTAGAAGAACTTGAGCACACTTGACCTGCATGTCAATTAGCACATGAGAAACACAATTTTCGGAAGAAACTTTCCAAGAGGCACGCGTAACCAATAAGACAGTATGAATATGCCTTGAAGTTTGAAATCATGGCAGTAAGCAAGTAAAAATGTTTCCAAACAGGCCCAAGTTTAAATAAGCTAGTTACAACGCTAGTTTAATTTAGGTCATAAATTAGCAGTGATAGACGGCCATTTGCTACTGACTCCAAATCTCAAAATAGGTATGAATATTTAAATCAGGAGTACCTCCCCATATCCACATGCAAAGTGAAGTGCGGTCCTTCCTTCTGAATCTTCTTCATCCTTGTCAGCTCCCGCTGCAAGTGCATTTTTCAACCCCTATATAATTGAAAGACAGAAGGCTTTCAGAAGTGGCCTCAGCATCAGCTAAAAATACTATGCAATTATACAGCTTCACAGTTCATCTAGCGAACATGACCAGTCATTGGAAGGATTTGGTACTATAAAACAAGTTCAGTTCAATCTTTAATGGGGAAAAAACTGTGTTCCTTATCTGTCTACATCTCAATTATCATAATCACTAAGGGTTTTTTAATCCAATATTGTTTCTTTTTTCCTAAAGAATCATGCCATTGATACATAACATCTTCATTTTCATGCCCTGACCTCAACATCACCAACACTAGCAGTGTGATGAACGATCGATTCATCTTCATTTTCCACTTCTTCACCTTCCTCTGGTCCAGATATATCGGCAGATAAGGCTGCATCTCCAGCGACTCCCATACCCATGGCCTCACCCAACTTCTGTAAGACGTCCTTATCATTCCAGTACCTAGAAGACAAACAATGCTTGCCCAATTCAGCAAATTCAGAGATATCAATATAATTAAGCACACTGCGAGCACATGCACTTTGAATCCGAATAGTAGCTACAATCTAGCCATTAAATAATAAAAAGGCTGGTCAATAGGGGGCTCATGATGCCATATTACTAATTTCTCATATATGATTTATACAAATAAATAACCTCATCATAGCAGCTGGACCACCAGTTTCTATCTCCTCCAGAATAGGCTTCAATGATGGATCATTCTTCATACGTGCCATTCTTTCTTCTAACTGTTCTTTCTGCGCTGGATTGCTTAGACTTTCAAGCATCGAAGACATGGATGGATCCTGTAACAAGGGGGAGGTTTGTTTGGGGTAAAGAACTCGGACCAATCAACCAATAAAACTACAATGTTTTAAGATCAACTATAACTTACCTGCATCAAGGCACTGCCGAGACGCTCAGCCATGGTCATAAACTGAGGGTTTTGCATAACCTGTTGCATGGTAGCAAAATATTGCTGTTGATCAAACTGGGGACTCCCTGCATCAGGTGTGGCGCCTTGGAAAGTCTTTTGCAGTTGTTCTGCCATTTGGTTAAACGTAGGATCTTTTGCAATCTGCTCAGCTAATTCCTTGATGCTTGGATCCTGACGGCAAATGAAGAGAAATGACAAGAGTTGTGAGATAATCTGTCAACAAAATATAAGAGTTCAAAATGGAAACACTATATCCAAAATCTTTAGTCCATCCATTCACAAAGCCCATCATGAGAAATCCTACAAGGGTTCAATGCAAACAAAGAGGCCACATAACAAAAGTTTTGAACAAAATTGTAGTTTCAAATATCACACAATGTTTAAGTAATAAGATGTCGTTAATTTGCTTATCTGAGTTCAAATATCAATTAAAAGGAATTAAGGGCCACAGTCATTGGCAGTTCATAATACACAGTGAAGAAAATCAGGCTGTCAATTCCATCCCAACTCACTCTATATAGAAAGGAATTGCATTTGCAGCGTGTCAAAATTCTATAAGCTACAAATTAAAACATTTAAACTTAAACATTGCAGTACTAACAGTCATACAATCTAATTTCGCCCTTCATCGTTTCTCAAGCATTGGGTGGAATTTTAGTACACATGTCGTAATGTATAGTTCATGTGTCCCTTACATAGAAGCCTAAATTATTAACAGTCATGTATCCCACACATGGTTTAGTAATAGTTTTAAACCATTAGTTATCTTAAAATTCTACAGGAATAACCAATCAAGATAACAGAAATGATCCCAGTCAACTTAAGGACAAAGTGGATTTACATTAAGAAGGCCAGTCATTGCTGAGAAATCAAAAGGATCAGATGGAAACCCCGCTCCAAGTCCAAGGAGAGGGGAAGTTCTTCCTTGACCAGGATTAGTCTCTACAGAAGACGACTCCGTCTTGCCATGAGTCTTCTTGGATGAACCTGTTGTATATGCACAAAAGCTAGTTATAATTTTATGAATTAACAAACACAACACACGTCCACAAAATACTTGAACTGACAGTAATTTTTCCCAAAGAAAAGTTCATCAGCATCACATAATTCATTCTTTAACATTGCCAGCTTACTGATAACACCAGGAATCAATCACCAATTCCTCGTACTATCTAAACAGGCACATCTAACTCTAACCAAACTCGATCTCAGACATGACCAGAAGAAGAAAAAACACCAAAATCCTGCCAATAATCAAATCTCACATAGCCTGCTAAATCCTCAACCAACACCAAACTCACTCAATCCGCAAATCCTATACAACCCTCGAACACATATCAACTACCAATTTTTTATATTAAAAGAAAAATCATTGTAATGGTGTGGGAGCGGACATTCCCCCAGTCAAGCCACGGGCTTGAACTATTGTCCCCACGAGCTGACGCGAAGCCGCCAGTCCTTGTGCTAAATAAAAAGACCAACTCGATCTGAATTCTAAACAACACTTCACACACGCACAGCTCGTCAAACATAAACCAGTACCTGCCTGAGCCTCCTTCTGCGAATCGGAAGACATACCTAAAACACCAAAAAATTCAAAACATACGAATTCAATCAGCCAATCAAGAAGTACTACGGATCGAAAGAGTGAAATAAAATATTAAAAATTAATCTAACCACGGAGAGAATAAGATAATAAATTGATGACGATCGGATCAGGGAGCGCCGACGACGGCGACGGCGACGGCGACACTCTCTGCTGGGACAGATGGATCTACGAGCCTTATCTTTGCGTGTATGTTGTATGGTGTGGGTGCAGAAGATATTAATAGGATATGCTGATTGTATATTCTTCAAGTTTGGACCCTGTATTGCAATTAGATGAAATATTGGGGGCTGACACATGATTAATGTAAAAACAAATTTATCATTTTCAAAATTTTATTTTTTTCTCACACCAAATTTATCATTAATTTAAACAGAAAATTAATGGATTTTTTTATTAGTCACACAATTACAAATAAAAACAAACACACTAGCTAGTCATTTCGTAATAAAAATTCATTCGTTAGAGCCTTTTGTGAGGCAAATGATGATTTTGGGGCTTCATACCCTTGATCTCAGGCCTACTCGTCGCTGCTGTCCTAATCAGACGATTCGTTCTTCCTCCAAACTCCATAGTAAAATATTCAAAAATAAATCCATTAGCAGACAGTGTCTCTCCTTACTCCAACTATGCACATTCCCCAACAAAAGGAGACGTAATGACAAACAAACACAGATTTCGACCGTTATTCTAAGCACACACTAATATATATGCGGGGTTCTGTCGACCATAAGAAGGCAATTACCTCTAACATAGCCATCATGTTAGCCACCCTGAACAGTACATTTTCTCAAAATGTTCATGTCCAAAACTACGACAGGTGTGTTTCTCAAAGTGTTTATAGTATGATAATCTCTTACATATGGATTTACTGGTGCATAAAACTTGAGAAAAAAAAATTAGGGTCGATTACAAATAACCATCCATTTGTTTAGGGTGTTTGCAAGTCATACTCATATGATTTTTTTTCACAAATAATCACCCATATATTTTCAATCGTCAAAAAGTCACACCCATTGTACTATTCCAACAACAAAATATTTCAAAAAAAATATAATTTTATGGATACGAAGGTTATATGTTTTTAGCAACGACCTTTAATTTTCGTTGCATATTTGGTTTTATAGCAACAGGAGATTATA
>JAWWMW010110784.1:0-10290 GCA_035048345.1 Echeveria elegans
CCAACAAATATAAAAACCAAGTCAAACATAAAGCTATATATAAACAATGAATAAGAAATGCTAACATCATTCGCATCAATGTTGTGTATGCTAGAATAGTTTTCTTTAATGGAAGGCGGGTCATTGCTGCACGAAAAACAAACAAACAACACATATCAACAAAAAGATGTAGAAAGAGATGTAGCAAGAGATGATATAATTAAAATATGAAGCTACATGGAAACTAAGCTTTCAGACCACAGATTCTACAATGCAACAAAAGCAGTGGATAATTCATACTCAAATGCACTTCCAATATTTCACAAGATGCGGCATAGCGCATGACGCATTACACAGATCACTTGAATCAAAGATCAACACTCACAACTTTATATTTTGTGTCTCTATCCACTGACTACTTCCGCTTATTCTATCTCTGACTACCATACACACCTCACATAAATATTCACGGAATCAAGTTTAATAGGAATATAAAACAGGTTTGTTCAGAGTTGAAGAAAACAAACGTGTTAATTACCTTGATAATGACAACATAGAGTTTCTGCACAGTATCTAATTCTCGAACCAAAGATCACCATAAAATGATGTGGGACAAAGAAAAACTCACCAATTCAAAAACTCACCAAATCATAAATTTCTGACAATGTCAATTTTTAAGCCTAATTTGAAAGCTCCAAACAATGGCAAAACATGAATCAATGTCACAATGGAGCTCCAAACCAAAACAAGGATAACGGAAGTCGGAATGAAAGTCATCGGACGGAGACAAAATAGATGTCACAAATAATCAAAACGAAATCATCAACACGGAATCATCAAAATCGGAATCAAAAAAGAGAACAAACGAGAGGAGACGGAGAGCGGAACGAGGCTTACCGGAACGGATGCGCGCAGACGGCCTACGAATGTCGAGAGGCGAGGTCGAGTGGATGCCTGAGGACACGATGTCGACTGGAGCGACCTGAGGAGGCGAGGTCGAGCGTGAATCGAGCATCGGTGTGTGTCGGATGTGAAGTCGGCGCGGTTGGAATGGGATAATACCGTGGTGTGTGGATGGAATGAAATTTGCTTAAGTTTAATCAGGAGGGATTAGGGTTAGGAATGCTCATTCCATTCCTATGGTCCAACCAAACATGTTTTTTTTTCATTCCCTCAGGAATGGCCATTCCATTCCCCCCAACCAAACACAACCTTTGATTATTCTCCCTGCGTAGCCCGCAAATTCTTTGGCCATTTTGCTCCTAACCATGTCAACTGCTAATTGTGTATTTGCAAGCATAATTCAAGCCTGTTAAAATCTACTTGCTTTAAATTCGTACCTTGCGTCCAAACTTCAGTTAGGATTGGATCTCCAATGTACAACCATGACCCTGCTTCGTTAATTGCATTCATATCTTCTTTACTGTCAAACTTTGCCAGTATAAGGTTATAAGCTAATTCCTCAAAGGAAACTTTCGTTGTAGAACTCCAGTTTTTCGTTAGAGTTGAGATTCATTCAGAAATTTTGAAGCTTTTGAGGGTTGTCGGCTTTAAGAATGAGCGCCCATCGTATATATCTCCCATAAATTCTTTCCATACTTCTTAGTAATGCTAACCCTTAGATTGCGTTTGGTTCACAGGAAAGGAATGGAATGGAAAGGAATGGAATGGAATGCTCATTCCTGCTGGAATGCTCATTCCTGCTGGAATGACCAATTAAGCTATTTGGTTGAACCAAGGAATGGAATGGTTCATTTCTTAAGTCATTCCTTCCTAATTAAACCTAATCAAAACTCATTCCCATCAAAAAGCAAGGTATTACCTCATTCCTTCCCACTCCCGTTACCCACTGCCGACACCGAAATCGCCGCAATCCGTCACCTCGCCGACGCCGACGCTGTTCGACGCTCCTCACAAATCTTGTTACCGACGCTGCTCCACCGTTACCGACGCTGCTCCACGGCGACGCCCGACCGATCCATCCAAAACCGTCGCTCGTTTGATAATCGGATTCCTCTCCTCTGGTTTGTTTCTCTCTTATTTTGACGATCGATTCCATTTCTGTTGATTTACTGTGATTTGATTTGTTGATAATCGGATTTACTGTTGATAATCGAACTCCAACTTCCTCTGCTCCACCGTTACCGACGCTGCTTCTTCGCCTCCTCTCTCGTTTAGTTGATTTGATCTGCTGTGATTTGGTTTATGTTCGGCTGTGATTCTCCTTAAATTTGTATGTCTGTTCTGCTGTGATTTGCTGCTTCTTCGCCTCATCACTGTTGTCATTTGCTTCTGTTTATGTTCACTGCTTTGATTTGCTGTTGTTTATGTTCGTTTATGTCCGTTGATTTGAGATATGTTCTCATTTCCGTTCGCTTCTTTGTCTGTTCCATATGTTTGATTGATTTTAAAGTCTGTTTAGTGTTTTGTGTGTGTCTGCGTGTTTTGTGTTTTGTTCAATGTTGTTCTGTTCTTCAGTGTTTAGTTTCCAGTAAATCAAGTTATAGAGCTTCATTATGTATGCCCCGCTAATCACTTGCGAGATATTGCTATCAGATGTGGTACCAAGGTACTAAACATGTGAATTATAGGCCCTTGCCCTTCTTTGTGACTGTGCATCTTACATTTCTCCTTGATTGCACTGTAGGTCGATTTCAAGTCAAGTTTGATTGACAATATTGAGCTGTAATTCTGTGTAGAGGTTAAAGTGTTCTATTGAATGCGTTGTTGATCTTGTGTATATGGCACACTGGGTAGTTCTTTTGTAGTAAAAGTATAATGTCTATTTTTCTGTTCTGCAGGTTTGCTTCGCCGGAGAGAAAATTGGAGATGGTATCGGAAGGACCAGAAGGGAAGCCCAAATTAGGGCTGCTGAGGCTTCGCTAATGTCATTAGCTGGTATGATATTTTATTAACATGACAACATTCACTGCTAAAATTCTCCCTTTGTCACTTGCATCCGTATTTTTACTAGTGGTATGTAGTATCATAATTTCTTTTAACTGGGTAACTAAAATATATATTGCAGATAGATACATCAACCGATCTAAGGCTGATATGCATGGGGATGGAAACACATTTGAGGACCACGCTTCTAATAAGGATGAAGCTACTGGTCATTTGGATTCAAGAACAGACTCCTCTAGGAAGGCAACAACTTCAGTCTCTACCCTTAAAGAACTTGTACGTTCTTCATCAGAATGCTTTTTGTTTCAACTCCATCCTTATGTTAGATCAATTTATCTTACTGATATGTTTTTCCTGTTCCCAGTGCACGACGGAGGGTCTCACAGCAATTTACCATAACCAGCCTCAGTTTTCTACAAATTCAACTGAAATAGATGAAGTAGAATCAGAGGTTGAGAAATTAAATGATTCCATCCTGGACACACAAAGCTACACTGCTTTTATTATACTTTATTTCCATTAATTAACCACCAACAATCTGTTTAACTAGGTGGAAATAGACGGACAGGTTATGGGCAAGGGTGTTGGGTTAACATGGGAGGACGCGAAGATGCAGGTAGGGAACCTCAACTGTCAAGTCTCAATGCGATGCCGTATATTGTTATTTTTTTTGATATTTATGAGTCACTTAAAAAATTAATTACCCAGGCTGCTGAAAAAGCTCTTGGAAATCTTAGATCTAAACTGGGCCAGTTTGGGCAGAAACGTCAAGGTTCTCCAAGGTAAAGTTGTGTGGCTAGTAGTATTATCTGCATGTTGTGTCCATCATAATACATTACATCTATAAGGTACTGAAGCTAAAAAAAATTCCCCATGGGACTCCATTCCGCTAGATATACAACGTAACTATATTATGCTAATTACGCACCTGATTTACTAAAATGAGTTTTGTGAGCAGATCATTCCATGGGATTGCAAGCAAAAGGTCAAAGCCTGATTTCCAACGAAAATTTCAGCGGATGCCCACAGTTAGATACTCCAGAAATGATTCTCCATTTCCCTGATAAGTTTTTATATAATAGTAGCCCTCTCCAATCAATCGGACGCGTTATAGCAGCTGATCAAGTGCCAAACATAGTCGAAGCCAGAGCTTGCCGGTTCATCCAGCAAATGCAGCAGCTTCCTTTTGAGGAACATGATGTGTACTTCTGCTGCGACAATGTGTCATGCCAAAAGACAGACGTAGATAGAGACCGCCTATGCTGTGGCAGTTGGACTGGATCCTCGTCCTCCAGTTGTGTTGATGATCATAGACCAGGGTGTCTTGAGGAAAATTGAGGGAATATTTTTTGACTCTACTGTAACCAAACCAATTTCAAAATAAATTTCATCAAAATTTTCGGAATTACTATTGGCTTCGTGGTATTTTACTTTTATTTTAGGGAAACCGAACTCGATTTTTTCCCTTTAAATACCTGTTAAATATTGAATTACAAAAAAGAATCTGTAAAAAAACACTTATTGCTAACAATTTTGTAAATCTTTTATCTTAAAAAATAAAATAAAAACTTCAAAAAACTCAAAATTATCCGAGAACAAATATAAAACTGGGATCCATTAAGTTGTATTTTAAATACAATTTTATGCATTTCTGGAAATTTTATATTTTAATTTTACTTTAATTTTGTAAACTTTGATTCTTCTAAATGTTTTACTAAAAATATAACAAAATGGGTTATTATCTTCCATTTGTTTTGAATTTTCAAAAAAATTGAGTTTTCTAGGTTATTTTATCAATTTTTTAAATAAAATATTATAGCAATGAGTGCTTTTTTGCAAAATTTTACGCGGATACTTTTTTGTAATTTAATGTTTTAGAAGTATTTAAAGGGAAATTAACTTTTACGAATCTTTTTCAATAATTTTTCTTCATTTTATTTTGATTTGGTCGGATAGAATAAAACAATTGAATCGTCACAAAGCATATAAGCACTCGTCAAAATATGGTGTTTATAAGTACAGGTTTTGGATAAATGAGAATTCATGAGAATTTGATTATCTATATATATAATAATTTATCATCCACCACACATTTACCAACCACTTTTTTAATTCCTAATGACCTTTTTTTCGTCGCTAAAAGGTGCTCTACATTTTATCTATCTATATAAAAGAATATCTAATAAAAAATAAAAAATAAAAATTAAAAATTAAAAATTAAAAAATTAAATTTAACAGAGAAACAATTCCCGTCGGGACGACGAGATCAACACTAGTTCATTAATAATTATATCTTGTATGTTCATTTAAAACATTATAATGAACACAAAATATCGTCTTTTCACTGACATAATTAATTTTGTATTCATTATTATTTGATAAATGAATATAAAATGCATAATTATTTATAAATAACTAAATTTTCATATTAAGATGAGTTCTCATTAAAACCGGACTCATACAAGTTTTGGATCAAAAATTCCTCAGACAAGTACAGCATAGTTTGTTCAAGTTTAAAATAGAAATGTAAAAACTCAATAATCCAAACTGATCTCAAAAATGTGGAAGAAAACAAGTGTAGCCGCTAAAAAAGAAAATCTTTGATTAGTGATTTCAAAGCGCAAGCTGTCGCCTTCAATCGCGACTTTCCTCCACTTCTCTCTCCGACCTGTCCCCCCACCCCACATCTCTCTAAAAAAAAAATCCCCAATTATAAATTCTAGGGTTTCACTTTTTTGCTCTTCAGATGAATCCAATCACTCCATCTGTCCAGCACACTGACGACAAACACGACGACGACACCATCCAACCCGAGATTGATCAAGAACCCGACAAGGACTCCCACCTTCCTCTAGTTTCCAGTCCCGTGCCGGAGCAGGATCATAACGAGGACGAAGAGGTGACTTTGGAAAGTAACAAGGACGGCGGCGAACACGAAGCGGCAGTGATTGTTGATCCGATGGACGAAGAGGTGGCTGCTGCTGGTCCGGCTACTGTCTTTTGTATTAAGTTGAATCAGCCTAAGTCCAATTTGGTCCATCAGATGAGTGTCCCTGAGCTCTGTCGCAATTTTAGGTTCGTGTCTTGTCTCTCTGTTAGCTGATTATTAGGGTTTTATCTTTACTAGGGAGTGACACTGACAATTTTCTGTTTATTCATTTCTGTTAGTGCTGTTGCTTGGTGTGGGAAGCTCAATGCAATAGCATGTGCATCTGAGACTTGCGCTAGAATTCCCAGGTTTGTTTTGCTGAATCTATACCGAGCCGAACGGAGTTGATTTTGTGTAACATTTCCTTAATGCATACTTGTTGATTGGATTGTAGTTCAACTGCAAATGCACCATTCTGGATCCCTGTACACATTGTCATTCCTGAGAGGCCGACAGAGTGTGCAGTATTCAATGTTATAGCTGGTTAGACATGTATACTTTTGGGTCATGAGTATTTTCTCATAGACAAATTTGGGTCACTTACTCCCAGTAGCACTATTGATTCTAATTCCATGTGTTTTTTCCAAGTCTTATGATGTTTTGACACATGATTAGAGAAGTTCTGAGTCTGAGGTTCAATTTTTTACAGATTCTCCTCGTGATTCTGTACAGTTTATTGAATGGTCACCAACTTCTTGTCCTCGAGCCTTGTTAATAGCCAACTTCCATGGGAGGATAACTATCTGGACCCAGCCTTCTCAAGTAAGCCAATAGGGTTAAAGCTTCCTATTATCTGGATAAAATTTGTTTTTGTGTACCATACTAGTGTTTACCTATTTCTGTTTTGCGTCCTTTTTCTTGACGCTTATTAGCTCTACTTATACATGAACATTTACTGGAACAGTGAATAGTACGCATGTATTTCTTTCTTTCTTTCTTTCTGATTTGAAAGGTTTCTGTTTGACTTCTTGTTAATTGTTATAGGGACCTCCTAATTTGATACGAGATGCTACATGTTGGCAGCGGGAGCATGAATGGCGGCAGGACATTGCTGTTATCACAAAATGGCTCTCAGGTGCATCTCCGGTGAGTTTTTTTCATGTGCGTCTATTGTGCGTAGCTATCACATAGTCAATTCATTCTTTGTTTTACACCCATTATCTGATTTCCAAAAGCAGTGTAACGTGTATCAATATTTAGCACGCCAACTACGTTGACAGAATTAAGGTAGTGTTTTCTACTTTCGATGACTGACTGATGCTCTCCTACTTATTAGGAATGTCACATTATCTGATTTCTAAACGCCGTGCATCAATACTTAGCACGCCAACCATCTTCGAGAACTTATGTATTTATGATATAGCTCAATAACACTTGAGCAACATGTCATTCTTGCTTCTTTATAACAGTATAGATGGCTTTCCTCAACGTATTCTGGCCCAACCAACCAAATGTCAACATTTGAGGAGAAATTTCTATCTCAACAAACTCAAACCTCAGGTATGCTACATTAATAAATTTGTCCACTAATATTTTTCATGTTTGGATATCTTCTTAGCTTTACAGTTATATTATATCGTAGCTCATGCTCAATTGAGTGTAATGCCAGTACATTTATTGATCTAGTTTCAGATTGCTGGCCGAATTTCTTGTGCGTCTGTTCTGTTTTTTCATCGGGGTCTGTCCAACTTCACTGGTCGCAGTGGCCCCCAATGCCTACTGAGAAACCAAAGTGGTTCTCCACGAGCAAAGGTCTCCTAGGAGCTGGGCCTAGTGGGATCATGGCAGCTGATGCTATTATAACAGACACTGGGGCATTGCACGTGGCAGGTGTTCCCATCGTGAACCCTTCAACTGTTGTGGTCTGGGAGGTCACACCAGGCGTTAGGAATGGATTTCAAGCTACTCCAAAAACAAGTATTTGTAATGGCATCCCACCTTCGCTGAGTCCTCCTTCATGGGCTGGATTTGCGCCACTAGCTGCTTATTTATTCAGTTGGCAGGATTATATGTTAAATGAGGCAAAGCAAGGGAAGAAACAATCTGATCAAGAAAATGATAATGACTCTGTGTCACTTCATTGTTCTCCTGTCTCGAACTTTTCTGCTTATGTTAGTCCCGAGGCTGCAGCTCAGTCTGCACCAACTACAACATGGGGATCTGGGGTCACCGCAGTCGCCTTTGATCCAACTCGTGGAGGTTCTGTAATAGCTGTTGTAATAGTTGAAGGTAAACTTAGTCTTTTCTTCATATGGCGGGACCTGTAAGCCGCATTTTATTAGTTCATACTGACTCAAAATGGAGGATTGCTTTAAATAAATTGTCACTATTGCTCAATGCAGGACAATATATGTCTCCCTATGACCCGGATGAAGGTCCCTCAGTCACAGGATGGCGAGTTCAACGATGGGAATCATCTCTTCAGCCTGTAGTTCTTCATCAAATATTTGGAAATCCCTCTTCCTGTTTCGGTGGGCAGCCGCCTATGCAAACAGTTTGGCAGACTAAAGTCAATAAAAGTATTCCACCGACAAACGATTTTAAGGGCCACAAGTCAGGAAGACCTAGCCCGGATGAGCTTAACAGCTTTGAACCTGCTGCAGATAAAGAACAAAGAGTAACTTTTGACCCGTTTGATTTACCTAGTGACGTCAGATCACTAGCTAGGATTGTATACGCTGCTCATGGTGGGGAGATTGCGATCGCCTTTTTATGTGGGGGCATCCACATTTTTTCAGGGGTTAATTTCGCACCTGTTGATAACTACCAAATTACTGTCGGCTCAACAATTGCTGCCCCTGCCTTCTCGTCTACAAGCTGTTGTTCAGCATCTGTTTGGCATGATGCTTCTTCAAAACAGACCTTTTTAAAAATATTCCGCGTGCTTCCTCCTGCCATCCCAAGTGATCAAGCAAAAGCCAGTGCAGCAACCTGGGAACGTGCTATAGCAGAGAGGTAGTGAACACTGAACATTGGTATTATTGATTTATAACAGTGTAGGCTTGTTGTTATGGCCTTAATGTCATATTTTCTTGTTGTAGATTCTGGTGGAGTCTTTTGGTTGGAGTTGACTGGTGGGATGCAGTTGGGTGTACTCAGAGTGCTTCTGAGGATGGCATTGGTATTAACCCTTGAATCCTCTAATATATAAGTTAATTAATTTTTAGTTTCTACGCTTATGTAACTGACTGAGGAAAATTGTTATCTATTCTAAGAAACGTAAACGCAGAAGAATCATTACCAGCTAGTTCATCTTTGCTGGTATCTGTAGCTTGTAGTAATCATTGCCGTTGTTTATTCGCTGACCGAACTGCAGCCTTCATATGTTGGGTTTCTATGATTATGTACCTTCTTGAAAACATATCAGCAACCTAGATGAAGGCAAAAATAATAATTATAACAATGTAAAATATAGTGTTTCTGAGTAGCTCCATAAATAAAGATGTTATTTTTAAATGGTTGACTTGGTATACGTATCTGATTTCATTTCCTTCGTAGTTTCATTAAATAGCGTTATTGCCGTGTTGGATGCGGATTTTCATTCTCTCCCCACAATCGTGCACAGGCAACAATATGGACCGGTAAGTAGCTTCTCTAGTTATGAAACCCCCAATATTGTTATGTCATTGGTTCAATTCAGCAAGCAATCTGATATGCTTGCCGTCCATCTGTCATTGGGATAATTTCTTTCATCAGTACCTCTTTTGTGACTTTATTAGATATGTTTTTCTTGCGAATGGCAGAGCCTGGATAGAATAAAATGCCGATTACTAGAAGGTACAAATGCGCAAGAGGTTAGAGCAATGGTTCTAGACATGCAAGCAAGGCTGTTGCTGGATATGCTTGGGAAGGGAATTGAATCAGCACTGATAAATCCTTCTGCTTTGGTTGCTGAGCCATGGCAAGCTTCCGCCGAGACTTTGTCTGGCATTGACCTTGAATCAATAGCTATTGAACCTGCTCTAGTCCTTAGCATTCAGGTTAGTATCTGTGTGATGGCCTTGGTCATCTATGATGTGTTTTCAGCTCTGAAATGATGATTTTTTCAGTTAGTCGCATGTACATTCTACTGTTTCCTTTGTCAAACGTGCAATGAGACCCTCCAAATGTATATCTTGAAGTCATTCTTGAATGTTTTGTAGGCCTATGTAGATGCAGTCCTTGACTTGGCTTCGCACTTCATAACTCGGTTGCGTAGATACGCAAGTTTCTGTCGCACGTTGGCAACCCATGCCGTCACAGCGGGAACAGGTGCAAACCGAAGTATGGTTACTAGTCCTACTCAAAGTGCTTCATCCCCTGCAACAAGTCAAGGTCAGTAGCGCAACTAATTTGGCGACTTAGTTTAATGTTGTGGATGGCAAAGTTATAATTAAAATGTCCATACTTCCAGCTGGTCAAAATGGTTCTGCAAATTCAACTAGTAACACACAAATGCAAGCATGGGTTCAAGGGGCTTTTGCCAAGATCAGTAG
>JAWWMW010110795.1:0-20204 GCA_035048345.1 Echeveria elegans
GAGTTTGGATGCGGATGAGACGAAGAACTTGCGGGTGATGTAGGTGTGTGAGATTGATGATTTGAGGATTGGGGTGAGGGATTTGAGTCCGTGCATTTGTGTGAATTAGGGTTTCTGCAATTTGGGGGTTTGAGGAATTTGGAAAATTGAAAAATAGTGAAATGAGAACAAACCCTAGAAGAGGCGAATAGGGGGAATTGGCGGTGAGGAAAAGTTGGGAGATGGAGTCGTAAAGTGACGCGTGTTGTGTGTGGTGGCCACGTTAGCTTGGATTGTTCATTGTTGTCTGCTGGAGAGGGTTACACGCCCACAAGCTGTTCGACGAAATGCCTAAACGAGGGAAACATGTGAGTTGTCAATGAGGAGAACATTAACGATGTCAGGAGACGAGGTTCACTTGTACAAAGGCCTTCGATGACAGAGACATTAGACAAAACGATCCCAGTCCACACAAAGTCACAAACATTGCAAATGAAAATAAGTGCAACACAGAAGCTACGGACACTTTCAATCCAAAAAAAAAAACTACGGACACTTTTAACAATTTAGGATACAGACAGTGATGAAGTCGGGAATAAATATAAAAGAGGATCAAAATATAAAATATTTTTTCACCAATAATATATTAAAAAATATAAAAAGGCATCATAAAGAATATAACTTATTAAAATTATTCGTTTACAGCACTACTTTATGAGATTTTATTTTTTGAAATGTCTAAAGTACATCATTAATTTTTACAATTAATAAAATATCTTGCTGAATATATGCAGAAAAAAGGTCCTTCTGCTCCCGCGGTTGCAACCGGTAAAAATATAGTCAACTTGATAAGTAAATAAACCAAAAGATCTCAACCATTTTCTTACAAAGTTTAGCTATTCCATATGCATCATGTGTGACATCTCGAATGAAGGTAGGAAGTGGCTATTCAATTTTCATGATATAAACCGACAAGAATTCAGAATGATATAATTTTATCAATTTTATCAATTTCTCTTTGATAAATGCAAATAATAATTTTTTTGAAGCATATTACCTAAGCTGTGGTATTGGATAATAAATATAAAACTGGTATACAAGTAATACAACAACATGAGGAACACTCCTATTGGCGAGTTTGTTTCTTTTTGGACAGCTTACTTGCGGGAGGAAAAAGTAAATCATTCTGTTGTCTTTCAGCACTATACTCTGATGTGGCCCGAGTACTTGTGGATCAAGATAAGTTATATCAGAAAGTAAATCAGTATCAATTTCATCAAATCGGTCATTCAACTTTTCAATTTGTCTTTATAAAATATCTATGAATATATCATTTCGATAGTGATGTAGATTTGACAACACTTCATACTTGCGTAAAACTTTTATATGATCATCAAAATTTGCACTCATGTCAACAACAATAATATTGTGTCTCTCACAAAATAAGTAACTTCTTGTAAAGAAAAAAGAATCACATCCATCTGTTCTCGTAGATCTTAACATGTTTTTTTTATGACATTAACTAGGCCCCTTGCATTAACAATATCCTCGTCCTTTTTTTGTAAAGCACATGACAATTCATCATTAATTCTCATAACATCTTTCATAAGATGTAAGAGAAAAATGAAGACAAATTTATATATGGTTGACAACATTAATTCAACATTACCTCATAAATCATGATCATCCGTGTGCTCAAGAATATGCTCCAAAACACTTATATTACTGAATTAAATAATATGATGATGCTCAAGAGTGTAGAATAATATCCATAATACATATTTGGTCGTTGCCGTTTTAAAGGTTGTATTAATATGGATGCATATGTTCAATCTTCTACTGTATGATATGTTGCTCATTAATTGAATAACTGATTTAATAGACAGGGAAAGTGAGTCTTTTTGAAGGATCTCCTTTTGGTAGACTAATATGGCACAGGAAGAACATGAATTGTCAATGGTGAGTTCTAACCTTATCAGTTCCATAGATGTAGTCACAATAGGTGAACAAAGAGGCGAAGTTGCTATGGCTTTGTCCTCCAACGTAATGATGATAATCATGTAGATCCGCCCCACCATAAAATGGTATGTACTTTGTCACACTCCAAGGAAAGTCGTACCTGTCAAATTCCAGAAATTTTTATTTCCGGGTGATTTAGGCAGCAGTCATTAATGTTAAGAATACTACAGTGAAAGTGTATAACACAAAGAAAACAGGATCTCGGACAGTGATCATTAATTAGACAGATGAACTGATCAATATTGCGTCCAAATACGACTGATGCACTTCTCACCATATAACTCTCTATTTCAAGATGCTAGCATGGATATGGAAACTTACAGGTATCACTGACCCGTTGCAAATTGACAACACTACAGTCGCCAGTAGGTTGTAGCATGGCAGTTCTAACCCCATTTTCCCATGAAGAAATCTGCTCCAGTAATTCAAATAATCTTCAACAGCAAAATACACCAACAGATGCCCTAATATCTCTCTTCCAAAGGTCACTTTTGTTAATATGAAAATTTTCATTATTTTTTTAGAAATGAAAAAAAAAATCATAACACATAGGAAATAATATTATATTAAATTTAAAATAATTTAAAATACTTTTAACCTTAATACTTATTTTTTATAAAAGAAAAAAGTTTTAAAATGTATTTTATTTTTTAAATTGAAAACCTTTTAAAAAAATGCAAAATTTCGAAGTGAACCAAAGCCAAACAATGTTATATGAATCATGTATATTTATTTTACACTTTTTATTTTATAAAGTTTTTTATATTAACAAATGTGATCATTTGTTAACTTTATATTTTATATAACTGATTAAGTGAAAATATTTTATAGTGGTGGTTTTCAGTAATTAACTCTTAAAAATATTAGTATGTCAGATAATGAAGTAGTGACGACATATACTCTAATAGGATACTGTTGTATTATATATTGTAATATTGTACGAAATTGTAGCCAATATAACTCAATATCAAAAAAGAAGTATTGAAGTGTAAAACTTTAATTGTTATATATAAGAATAATCTCCTAGAAAACTATAACTCCTACGTTTAGTGAGCTTTTGTTTTGCTTTGTTTCTTTAATTTGTTTTTTTATGTAACACTTAGGATCTGTTCTTTTGACTTTAATTTCAAGTCAGTTCATTTGATAAATTAAAATACGTATAAGCTCCAGAATGGTTTTCATTAGCATAGGACATGCCCACTACGACCTAAACAACATATATCATCTAGTTAACACAAAAAATCTATAAAATGAATAAAATGAGTAGCATATTTTGAATTTTTAACTTTCAGTTCAGCTCAAAAAAACTCCCACCGCAAACGGCGTCGTTCAGATCCAACCCTTTTTTAACAGAATAAAATCCATTATGTCAATAACCAAATTAGCCTCGGAATAGTAAAGTTAGTACGAGTAAATTTACAATCCAGAATTTCACTGAACCGTGGTCCAATTTCTCCAAAATTTGCAAATGTGTTCGGTCCAATTTCGGTTTAAAATGACTCTCGGTACAAATTTGGAGGGAGAGAGAGACGCAGTCTTTGGAAAGGAAGAGAGGAAGAGGAAGCGATCTGGGCGAAGGAGGCGGCGAAGCAATGGTTGGAATTCTGCTCGTATGGCTTCTTTCCTTCTTCGTCCTCATCTGCTTACTCGGCCTCTTCGTTTATCAGGTCCCTAAATTTCCAAACCCTAATTTAATTTATTTAAATATTTTGTTGTGTTCTAAATTGATCCCAATTGTTGAAATCATATGCAAGCTATGGATTATTTAGTAAGTTTTTTTATTCTGAATTATGTTTGGGGTTGGTAATTGCAGTCTGATCAGAATGATACAACCATGAAACTGTGTTCAAAATGATGTCTTTTTGCAGAAATTATTTATACAATGTGTACTTTTTAACTGGCTGTGAATTGCAGTTGTAGGCTTTGAATCGCGGTCTTTGATGTTTTTCTTGTGTTTGAGTAGTTGGATAATTAAAATGGCCATGTTTTTTTTTTTTTTGCTAATGCAGCTAATATGCTTGGCGGATCTGGAGTTTGACTGTATTAATCCTTATGATGCCGCAACGAGAGTTAACAAACTCGTGTTGCCGGAATATTTTACCCAAGGAGGAATTGTGTTTTCTTTTTATTCACAGGGCATTGAGCTATGGCATTGTTGGGTCTCCCTTTCGTGTACTACAAATACAGACTGCGAGTGTATCTATTTTTGAATTGATATTGTGTTTATTCTGTCATACTTTGAATTCAGGAATCCAATTTGTTTCGATGTTGATGTTTGTTTTTATTTGTATAATTGGTTGGTTCAGGTATGTTAGAAAGCAGCACCTTGTGGATGTGACTGAGATCTTCAACTTGCTTAGCCACGAGAAGAAAGTGAGGCTGTTCAAACTCGGTTACCTTGTGATTCTTCTCTTCCTTTCATTATTCTGGTAAAGTTGCAACTATATCATACACCAGAGATTGCAGCAAGGAATTAGTTGTCTTTACAAGTTTGTAAATTCATAAATGCTTATGTTTGATATTTTCATTTGTGTCGTGTTTTGTAGGATGATTGTCTGTGCACCTCAGGAAGAATTATGATGCAACCATTGGTTCATAAAGTGCCTCAGCAAATCCCTTTTACTCCAATGCCTATTGTAGTACCCAATACAGTTGAACCCCCTTTATCCTCACTGTCAAGTTTTTTGAACAAGTGATGAGTTCAGGGGAAGGCAGCTTCGATAGTTCCTAAAGGTATATTTTGAAAATGTGCTTCTGATTGTTGTTTGTTAAAAGGTATTTGTACAGGCTTTTAACAGTTGATAATCAAATTCCACATCTTATTGACCTTTTGTGTCCAGTTGATTAATATCAGTTTGTGCCGATCTCAGTCGAGTAAAGAGGATTACAGGGCTGATAACAAGGTGAAGACTGAAAGAGGTCCATCACTCATTAATAAACCGAAAACCCAAGTACTAATACAGCCAGATAGTGAACTACATTACAACAAGAGAACACTAAGTAATCACCTGAGGAGCTACAAGCTAGATAAAGCTGAACATAGGACTTGCACAGTACAAGGATCTCAAGATGCGACAGCAAAAGTTGGATACCGATACAACAAACCTGTTATAGTGGAAGACTTGACATGGGTGTTGAATGCAATTGTGGTCAGTTCGGAAACCTGTCAGGTTGGAGGTCTTGAGATTAGCTTTCATGCAGACCAGTATTGTTTCCATCTGAAGGCTTATTCCTTGAATCCATTTGTGGAGTAGACCAGTCACCACTAGCTGAAGATATGATACTTTGTTTGTTGTTGGTAGAATTGTGACCATGACCACTGCCGTTAGTTTCCTCCATATCCAAAGTAAATATGGGGTTAGCGGATAATGGTGTGGCAGTTGTTACATACTCGGGTTTCTGTTTTTTGGGCTTTTGCTCGTGCTGATTCCCAGCCAAAAAGCTGCCAACGACAATCTGATGTCGAAAAAAATATAGTATCAACTTCCGCACAGGACTAGAGCAACGGTAGCTTTATTAAAGAATCAAGTCATTCAAGATGGAGGAAAAGATGGCAGGCAATACCTGCACAGGACTAGAGGCTACTAAAAGCCCAGCAACTCCACCACCAATGACGCGGCCATCAGGGCTAGCTAGGGATACACTCATGCCACCGGATCTACTCTTAGTTCCTCCATTATCAGCGGGCATGAATGAGCCAGACAAGGAGAGAATCTCGAAGCGGCCCTGTGAAAATCATGGATTAGAGATTTTACTCGAGAGTAATGCATTCAGAAAATTGACATACGTACAACAGGTTTGCACACAGATGTCCATAAACAGTTCCAATTGCAGGATTAGATTTAAAAGAAATTTTGTGCTGCAAATACTCATTAATACATTCAATTAAACAACAATCACGCGACTAATATGTAATCATTACTATCAATTTCTAGATATCGACACCAATGCTTCCATAGTCTTTTTAGCTAAATGAAATAATTTCAACTGCTGGCGTCCGTTTGTATTTGAAATGTCTCAACAAATCCACTACTAATCACTCAACATCAAAAACGAAATTTATAACAAACGAAGATAGTGAAGAATTGATAGGGCAGGAAGAGGGAAGTTGCGGCACCTCATAGGTTAGAGTACCACCAGAAGAATCAGGCTGACGAAGAGTAACACTTGAAATTACACCATTTGCAGCCAGGATGCAGATAGCTCGAGGGCCTTGCTGTGAGAAAGATATGACCTTCATAGTAACATCCTAAGGAGAAAATAAATAAGAAAATGTAAAACATGTCGTAAGAATATGCACAAGCGGATCTTAAATTTACTATGAAATACCTCTCCAGCATTCACAGTAATCATGTGAGGAATAAACTTAGCGCCAACCGTGCATGCATCAAAGTCTCCTGCTGTAGGAAGAGCGAATAATAAGATTTATAACATTCACAGTTGGACTGCTAGACTACTAAACTATGACAAAAAAAACTCAAACATCACAATATCTAGCATCCATGATATGATGCTATAATTACGCAGATTATTTCTACATCTGTAACTGCCGCAAATAGTAAATCAAGCCGCATTGGAGAAACGCATCAGACGAACACAACTAATTAACAAATATATAGAGTACAACATAGACACCCCAGCAGAAAAGGTATCTGAATTGGCATTTGATTGAAAAGATTCCCAATTTCTTACTTGTACATTTCACAATGTCATGTACGGCAATGGAAATTGGCATGCAGATGCAGCATAAAGGAAAAAAGCTAAACTAATATACCGCAAATAAGCACAGTCAGGCCATAATCCAACAAATCAAGCTTGAAAATTAGAGTACCAGCCACTTCAAGTTTTTTTAAATAAAAAACATGGACCTCTTTCTCCTATAGCTGAAGATGGTTAGAAATATCACAACCAGTTCTACTTCTAAAACCAATGGAATGAAAAATGTTAAATTTTAAGAAGTAGAAGTTTGGTTTGGAAAATCGAACTCATGAAGACTGATTCCGTAAATTCTTCAATAGATTCCCACCCTTTCAGATCTACATTTACATAGATCAGGATCATCATCTCCCAAAACGCCCCACTGTTAAACAAACCCTTCACTAAAGACTCTCAAAACAAGATCTTTCAAACATTAAACCAAGCGGAAAAATAATCCAGATCAGCGGCTATCCTTCATGATTCATACAAACAAACAAAAGATGCAAACTTTCCACCCACCACAACATCAATATCCTAACCTGAAACTTCCGAGTTCATCTTGTTAAACTTAATCCCCGAACCCGGTGGCCGGACCTTCCCTCTTTTCGGTGCCGAAAAGTCAATAACAGGTGGATGTGGAGCAGCAGAGCTAATAGGCTTAGGAGAAATAGCTAAAGCCATTCCGTCAGGCCCATACTTTCTCGGTCTTCCTCTCTTCTTCTTCAACTGCTCCCCCATCGCGGAGGGGGCAGCCGAAAGATCCAAAGAGATACTTTGCCCAACAGCAGGCACCAGGGCATGATTCTCTGACCTAGCTGCTACATGGTAACTTGATGGATCATCAGAACCAACAACTGTAATCCCACCACTGTTGTTCACTACCGCATCTCTACTACCCTCCATATCACAGTAATCCAACACTAAGATCCTGACAACAACAACAAAACCCTAAATCAAATTCCATAAATTAAGCATCAAAAATCCAAACTTTATGCTCCAAAATGAATCCTGAGATAAACCCCACTTCAGAAAAATCATTTAAACACACAGTACATATAAAAAGTATTAAAAACAAGCACAGAAGAGCTGAGGAAGAATCAAATTCAATTGAACCCAGAGAAGAAGAAAAAATCATACCTCTCTCACACCAGGAACTCAAAAACAGTAATTTAATTCCTTGGAAGAAATAGCTTCGGAGGAGATCGAGCTGTGGAAATTAATACACTGGATTTTTGGGTGAGGAGGAAATTGATTGAAAGTTTGAGTTGTTATTTTTTTTCTTCTGAAAATCTCTGAAATGAATTATAGGAATAATGATGATAATAAATATTTATAATCAAGAAAATCTATTAAAGTCCGCAGGTTCATTACAAATGTATCATTAAAATTAAATATAATGAATCCGGTCCGACTCATTCCAATTTTTAAAAATTAAAAAGTTAAAAGTATTAAAAATTAACATTAAAAAATTGAATGGAAATTTTTTAACATTTTAGATAAATCAAATAGAGACATGAAAAAAAAATTCGTCAGAACGACGAAAGCGGAAACTAGTAAATAAATACAAAGTGTAATATAATTTGACATTAATTAAATTTGGTTAAGACAATGGTTGAAGTCCAGGGAAAATGATAACAATTAAATAATGTTGGGAAAAGTGAAATTAGGTTGCCAAAGCTTCAAGACAAAGAGTTTATAAAATTAATAAAAATTAAAGACAAAACTTTTTGAATAGTAATATTAATAAACAAAGTGATAATAATGAAAACAATTTGGTACATCATACAATGCATGCTTTGCTATTTTTGTTATTTAATTATTGTAAACAATGTGTTCAAGGATGTGACAATTTCTTACTTGTACAAATTGTCCATTTGCATTTATACTTTTCGTATTTTTAATCATTTTGTTTGTCCCTATAAACCAGCTCATTTGGTGAACTTTCTCTTATCTCCATCTTTCATTAGTTGTTAATCATAAATTATTTTACATTGAAAACAATTCAAATGGTGCCATGACTTGTTGTGGAGTTAATTAAATTTATTAATAAGAATAAAATCAAGGGACCTAAATTGAAATTTCATAATGCTTATTATAATATATTTATGTTCAGTAATTTTCAGAGATAAATTGAATATCATGATGAAAAGATTATGCATGTTGATCAGCTACTCTTGGGTCAATTCAATTTGGGTAATGACAGATAAATGTTCAAGACAATAAATAACAATAAGATAATTAGTGTTGGAAATATCAAAATGGAAGTGGACAGACACAGAGGTCTAATAAAAATTAATGTGAGAGAGATGAAGATGAAGATGAAGATGATGATGATATTGAAAGTATGACTTGCAGATTACTCATCTATAAATAAATTAACTACTCATCATGGATAAGAACATTGCAAAAAAAATATTTATTTAGTTATTTATGTAGTTATTTGGTGGCATATTTAAAGGGTCTCTTTTCAAAGTTAGATGGCACGGCCATCTACTTTTATCAAAATTCACCATTACTAAAGTCCCGTTTGGTTACGAAAAAAAAGTGAGGAAAGAAAATTTTAAAATAAAATTTTGAGGGAAAATAAAATGTGTTTTTAGTTGTAAGAGAAAAAATGAAAAAAATAGGCACAATGAAATCGAATTTTCCGTACAACTTTCTCAAGAGAAAATCATTTTTCTTTAAAATTTCTTTTTTTCACTTTTTTTCGCAACCAAACGGAACCTAAAATTTTAAGAAACCGAAACATATTCAATAAAATAATCATTCATTTCATTACAATAAATATCTAAGCTAGCCAGCCAGCAAACCAGCACTACAACCAAATACAGGTTTATTTATTTAATTTAATTACGACATAGGTATTGACAATGTTTTATTATATAAGAAAAAAAAATGAACAATTTGCTGAGATGAGAATGTGGTGTGGAAGTCTGTAAGACTAGTGGAAAGTGGTGTTGATTCCTTTGTGGTAATAAAAACAAAAATATTCAACTTAAATTATAATAAAGTTAACATGGGTTTTGCTGAGTAATTAATAAGTTAATTTTCCAAGAAAACCTATAAACAAATATGATAAAGCTGAGCCTCAGCCCAACAAGTCAAACTTTGCTTTGCCTTATTGGGCCTTGAGAAGGTCCATTTCAACTTCTAAAACTTCAAAAACTTGAGGAGAGCTAGAGCTTGTACACTTTTAATGAAATCCTTCACCTGAATTCTTTAAAGACTTGTTATATTATTTATTAACTTTTACTTACATAAAATCACATTCTAAAAATAATATTTAAAGAATCACATACTAAGAAATAATATTTAAATACGCTGATAATATTTCATGATCAATAAATTAAGTATAGCATTCGTCCCGAATTGAGTTATACTTAATTCATTGACTTCATCAACTCGCCAATTGAACAAACTAAATAAACTCATTAATGATTATAATTAACAACCTTGGTCAAAATTGAAGTCAATATTTAGAGACAAAAACTGAGAGACAACATGTGAGGGGAACATGAGGTATGTTGAAGTGAGCATTTGAAAATTGAAACCTCATAAAGTAGAGCTCCATTGAATTCAATACATGATGTGTTCACAAGCCTAATGTTCAACAAATATCCAACTTTAATTTTTTGCTTTCACATCTTTTTCTTCCTAAAGTCAGTAGTCACCTAAAAACAGGATTTTGTACTTATTACAAAAATAAAAATAAATAAACACAAGATTTTATAGACCACATGATGAAGATTTTGAGATCTGTCCGTTTTACAGCTATCCCGTTTGATTGCGAAAAAAAATAAAAATTAAAGAAAATTTTTAAATAAAATAAAATATGTATTTGATTATAAAGAAAAAAATATACAAATTAAAATTAAATTCTTCTTATAATTTTTTCATTAAAAAATTAATTTTTTAAAAATTTCTTTTTTTTCTTCTCGCAACCAAACGAAGCCTTGACAATGCACTTTAAACACCTAAACTTGAAAGGCTGAAAACAAGATAGCAAAGCCCCATCAAATGGGCCGGCCCATGTAATCTGTGACTTAACTTGCAAGCCAAAAATGTGGCACTTAAGAAGCTTAATGACAAATCTGTACTTCTAATAAGAGATTAAGAGGTAATTAATCAAGGGCTGAGATGGATCGGCGCGTCATCATCTCCAGCTGACATTTTGATTGATGGCTGATCGAATCCACCGGCCAACATCTCTTCGAATTTCAGAAATCAAAATCCGAATGTCACACACAGCTTTCAAATCTTCATATCAATCCCACGGCGATTTGCAGGAATACGTTCTGTGATTCGCTCTAGGGTTTTGAACCGTTTTTTGCTTTGTTTTGTTGAAATTAGGGTTTGATTCGGACGCGATTCGTTTGATTGATTGATTGATCGATGACTTTTGATGGAGGTGGGAGAGGGAAGGAGCCGGAGATAAGGATGGGTGGTGGTGATGGGTATGGAGAGTATGTGAAATTGGGGGAAGATCTGGTGGTGGTGGTGGCATCTTCATCTGGTTCTGGAAAGGGGACGAGGAAGAGGAGTTTCTGGTGGTGGATGAGAATGGTGTTGTTATCTGCTTGTATAGGTCTTTTGGCTGCTGTTATTGGTAAATGGCTTGGTCCTTATTGCATGAATAAGGTAAATGATGATCAAATGCTTAGTTGTTCCGTGACGCTAGTCTATTGCCTTGCCAGAGTTATTCTTCTTAGTTTTTACTTTTTATAGACGATGTCAAAAGTTGGTATTTTGATGTGCTTTTACTGAAACTAAAATTGATTATGGTGCATTTGTGTGTTATACTTACTATTGCAACAAGCGAGTTTGCGATTGGGCATATTCTGCCAGGCTGTTGTATACATTTGGTGACTGATGACAACTTGGAAAAATCTGGTGGCTAGCTGATTTTGTTAGTTCACAGAGTTGTGAAGTACAGTTTATTAATGTGTGGGGTGGTAAATGTGCTTCAGCATATAGCTTGGATAGTATAGTACAAGGTGGATGTCGGACAAGCTGACATTTTTTTTTATTCTACGCAGTTTGAATATTGTGTGATTTTCTGTTAGGAGGGTGTACTAGTTGAAGTATTAGGGTATAATGCTGTGATTTATTTGTACCTAACTCTTGGGATCCACTCGATGTATTTGATATTGCAAGTTATTGCATGATTATTGAGAGTTTATACTCTATAGTACTGCTCACACAATCCTGCTAACACATGCTAATGGCTTTTTATTCACACAGGTAGTAATTCCAATCATAAATTGGTTAACAACAACATTCAGTGCAAAACAATTGGCTGTTATACTTTTTGCCTCTGTTGCATTATTCCCCACATTCTTACTACCATCCTCACCTTCCATGTGGGTTGCTGGCCTGACCTTTGGCTATGGCTTTGGCTTTCTCCTGATTATTTTTGCATCTGCGATTGGTGTATCACTTCCTTTTATGATTGGTTCATTATTCCATCATAAAATTCAGGTATCTGTCTTAGCAGACTTCTTTATTTAAATATGAAGGATGTAAAGTTATATCTTCTGTTGCTTATCTCAAGGAACCTTTGTTTTTATTGTAGTATTGGTATGAAAAGTATCCCAAGCAAGCTTCCATCATTAAATCAGCCGGCGAGGGAGGCTGGTTTGATCAGTTCCGAGCTGTTGCGTTGATTAGGATATCTCCATTTCCTTACATTTTGTACAATTACTGTGCTGTCGCAACCAATGTGGAATATGTCCCGTACATTGCAGGGTCATTAGTTGGAGTGGTCCCAGACATCTTTGTTTCCATATACACGTAAGGATTCTTTCTTTTTAGTTCCCTGAGCAAGAACGCAAACAGTAACAGTTTGATCATTAGTACGTCGTTCCGCTAGTTTGCATTCCTATCTACTCCAGAACAGGTAGCTAGTAAAGTGAGTGCTTGCAATCACGAAAATGTTCATGTCGGGAACACTAAAATAGAACATATCGTAAACATGTTCATCGCTTGGTTTCTTGCCTGCCTTAGACACAATTCTATTGCCACCAATAGGCCTTAATATTAACTTTTGTTTTCCAAGTGAAAATATATCCATGCATTTTTCTTCAGTTAGTATCTTTTATGTGGTATACTTTTTTTCTCGTTTTCTTATATATTGCTGACACAGTTCTTGTTCTCCATATGCAGGGGAAACCTGTTAAGAACTTTGGCAGATGCTTCCCGTGATCACTTCCTTTCAACCTCCCAAATTCTACTTAATGTAGCTGGTTTCTGTGTTGCAGCTACCAGCACTATAGTTATCACAATGTACGCTAAGAAAAAGCTCAAGGCTCTAACACATGAAGATGATCTACTTTTACTCAAGTGAGGCATGTCAGTACTCTTACTTTCGCAAGCGATGCAAGCTCAGGCTCTTCATCTCACCCACCCTCTACATCTCAAGTTCTACGCAGTATCCTGCTATAAGCTCATCTATAGCATGCCTATTAGATATGAGAAAGGTGGGAAACAAGGCAACAGAAGCAGCGCCTCTCAGTCAATTATATATTCTCTCTAAACAGGGCATTCAGTTTTCATACAGTTGTATATATTGTTTTCACCACCCAGATTTATTGGTTGAATACATAACTTGGAAGTTGCAAAAACGTCTGTCAATTGGTGTAATCTATTATCGAATGCATTTGACTCTCCATCTAACTTTTTTTAGGGACTGGGATCAGATGGAGCCTGGTCTGTGTCAGCTGATTCGATACTTTTGATTCTGTATTATTTTGTTTAGCTGAAACATATTTTTTGCCATGTTCCATTCTATGTCTTTTGCTTGTGCTCAACACCAAATGTTGCCGGCACAATGGAATCTACTTAAGGACAAGTCACAAGCAAACAACTGCTTTTTTTTCTTTCAATTCCGCCCCTCTTTTCAGGCATTTCTTTATGCTATAAGTATTTTTCTAGGGGAAAAAATTGGAACATAAATTCTGTATAATAAATTCAGTTGAATGCATCCAAAGATTCCATCTCTGAAGCATATGTGTACAAATCTTCTTATGAATCTCTCAGCCAACATCTTTTATATATTAGACTAATTGATTTACACCCACTACCACTTGGAATTACATCCGTTTGAAAACATCAAACTCTCCCAACGTTTGCATAACGGTAGAATGACAACACAAGTCCACATCATAAACAGCAAATTAGGTGGAGCACTTAGGGTGCCAACCTCGAAAGTTACCAGGGTTCGAATTTCGGGAGAAAAAAAACCAAACCCAAGAGGTTAATTCTCTCTGATCCAAGAAACCTCCATTTCAGCATCCAATAAATTCCATATTCACTACAATTTCACAACATTGAAACAGTACAATTTTGGGTCCAAATTTGGACTGGTCCTTTCATGGTTGTTGAGTTGAAATTAATGCATTTCATGGACAAACCTCATGACCATCCTCAACTTCACTGCTCCCAGTCTCATCATCCATCAATGCCCAAAACTAAGCATCAGAGTCACTGTCCTTAGGCTAAGCTACAAGCTTAAACACTCAGCTCGGGTTGTCTGCAGATCTAACTTCTCAAGCTTTTTTAATCTTTGGACTCAGAATGAGATGGAAGCCTTTGACATATGCATACACGTGCAGCGTGCTGCCGGCTGTTCTATACTCACCCAGATTAGATCATTAACATAACATAAATAACCTTTAAAAACACACAAAGGTGAAATCATTAGTAATTAATAAGTTAATTAATCTGACAGCGTTAAAATCAGTCACTCACTTAATTGACTTCCCCTTTACAGCGATGCTGCTGAGAATCACACACCACATCAAACCCGACTCCAACTTCTCTCATCTTCTTCCAGACCTCCACCTTCAAATTCACCTGATCTGTCAAACACCCACTTCCCCAAATCTCAATCCAATCACACCCCTCTTCCCAAAATCCAATCTTTATCAAAACCCAGTTCTCATTCTCCACTCAAGTTCACACATTGCTGCTCAATTTCCGATTCCGATGATCACGCATTCCTCCCGGGTCTGACCGATTCCGACCAATGCCAGTCGGTTCAAACCGAATATGATCACTGTCGCTAACCTTATTCTGCTTCTACACTCAGTCGCATTCATCGTTGTCGTCGTGTCGGTGACTGAATCGGAGATTCTGCTTGAATTCAAAGCCGGCGTCACCGACGACCCGTTTCGCAAATTGGCCACTTGGGTTTCTAACAAGGACGCGTGTCGTGATTTCGAAGGCGTGTATTGCAATTCAGCAGGTAGTGTCGAGAGAATCGTGCTGTGGAATGCGAGTTTAGGTGGAGTGTTGTCTCCATCGTTGTCAAATTTGAGATCTTTGAGGGTTTTGACATTGTTTGGGAATAGGTTTACAGGTAACATTCCAGAAGAGTATGTGGAGATTCAGTCATTGTGGAAGATTAATGTGAGTAGTAATTTGTTGTCTGGAAAGATTCCTGAGTTTTTAGGTAGTTTGCGGAATATTAGGTTTTTGGATTTGTCTAGGAACTCGTATAGTGGGGAAATTCCGTCTTTGTTGTTTAATAGATGCGAAAAGGCCAAGTTTATATCTTTATCACACAATGTGCTTAGTGGAACGATTCCTGAGTCCATTTATAAATGTTCGAGTTTAGAAGGTTTTGATTTTGCGTTTAATAGTTTAACCGGTGCATTGCCAGAGAAAGTTTGTGGGATTAGTAGGTTGAAGTATTTGTCGGTGAGGAACAATGAGATGTCTGGGAGGGTCGATGATCGGCTCACAGGTTGTAAGAGTTTGGAGTTGTTGGATTTAGGGAGTAATTTGTTTACTGGCAAGGCGCCGTTTGGGGTACTCGAGTTTAGTAATGTGTCATATTTTAATGTTTCGTATAATGAGTTTGATGGGACGATGGATGAGGTGAGTAGCTGCTGTGAGAGGTTGGGGTTTTTGGATGCGTCGGGGAATGGTATTAGTGGAGAGATACCATTGGGTGTTTCAGGTTGTACAAGCCTTAGGCTTTTGGACTTGGGTTTCAACCGACTGACTGGAAGTGTGCCTGATTGGATTGGGAAACTTACGAACCTTTTGGTGATTAGTTTAGGAAATAATTCGCTGAGTGGCACAATACCGCAAGAGATTGGAACCATTGAGCTCCTTTTGGTCCTTGATTTGCATAACCTGAGCCTCGTCGGCCAGATCCCTACCAGTATCAGCAATTGCAGATATCTCCGTGTGCTGTGAGTCCAATAAATTAATTCTCTCAAATTAATTAATTTTCTTATTTTGATTTACATTTTTTTATTGTAACCTGATCGGTGTTTTCGACTTTTCATGTAATTACAGGGACGTGTCAGGTAATGCGTTGACAGGAGAAATTCCTGCAAACCTTAACAACATGTCAAGCATGGAAGTGCTCGACTTGCATCATAATGAACTCAATGGAACAATCCCTGCAAGTATAGGAAGCTTGCGAGAGCTTAAAGTACTTGACCTTGCAAATAACCATTTATCCGGAACAATCCCGTCATCCCTCGGTAACTTAACCCTTTTGACTCATTTTAATGTATCCTTCAACAACCTCTCTGGTAGTATCCCCCCAGGGCCGAAGCTCCAAGGTTTTGGATTTACAGCATTTTTTAACAATCCGGGACTATGCGGTTCTCCTCTGAACACATCATGTTCGGCCAATGACACAAGTGGAGCTCAGTCAAGAGGAAGAACCAAGAAACTGACAGTTTCAACGATTGTGGCGATCGTTGCAGCTGCCATAATATTTACCGGAGTTTGTATAATATCTGTGATTAATATTAGAGCTCGTAGGAGTAAGCGTGAAGACGAGACAACACTCATTGAAAGCAGTCCAGTGGGATCATCTGATATCATCATCGGAAAGCTTGTGTTATTTAGCAAAACTTTGCCTTCCAGGTACGAGGATTGGGAGACTGGAACCAAAGCACTGCTCGATAAAAACTGCTTAATTGGCACCGGTTCCATCGGAGTAGTTTACAAAGCTAGTTTAGAAGGCGGAGTATCCGTTGCAGTCAAGAAGCTTGAGACTCTCGGAAGGATTAGAAATCAAGATGAGTTTGAATTTGAAATTGGCCGGTTGGGAAATCTGTGGAACTTTAACCTTGTATCTTGTCAAGGGTACTATTGGTCTTCTACTACACAGCTGATTTTATCCGAGTTTATTCCAAATGGGAACTTGTTCGACAACCTACATGGAAGTAACTATCCGGGATCAAGCAGGAATCAATTTGGTAGCAATATCAACTGGCCTAGAAGATTTCAGATCGCCCTAGGAACAGCGAAAGCCTTAGCTTACCTACACCATGACTGCGTACCTCAAATACTCCATCTCGACGTCAAGGCCAGTAACATACTGCTAGACGCAAACTACCGTCCCAAGCTGTCTGACTACGGACTGACAAAGTTTCTCCCGATTCTGGACTCCAACAGTCCGCTAACATTACAAAATGCCAGCGGCTACATTGCACCAGAATTAACAAAAGCCATGAGATTCAGCGACAAAAGCGACGTATACAGCTTTGGTGTAATACTACTAGAACTAGTTACTGGAAGAAAACCAATCGAGACCTCAGCAGCAAACGAAGTAACAATTTTATGCGATCATGTTAGAGAAGTACTTGAAACTGGAACAGCTTCCGCTTGTTTCGACAGAAGACTACGTGGCTTTGCTGAGAATGAGCTCATTCAGGTAATGAAACTTGGACTGATTTGCACATCGGAGACTCCAGGGCAACGGCCTAGCATGGCTGAGGCTGTGGAGGTCCTCGAATCGATTAGAACCGAAATGGTATCATCTTAGACATAGGATATCAACATGTGGTACATTCTTGATTTCATTGTTTGAAACAAAGTTGATTCTTTCAGGATTCATACAATTGTCTGGCTGTACTTGTTCAATACTCCCTCCGTCCCATAATATAAGACATATTTCATTATTATATACCTCACATATATTACCCTAGTGAAACTTATAAATTGGGACGGAGAGAGTATTATTAATTCATTTCTTGTGTCCTAAATGCAGATTTTCTGTTTTATATACTCTTTTGTTGATCTGACTGATTTCTGATATACTACATTGGGATATAATCATCAGGAATCATATTTCTTTCGGATTTTGTGTGTGTGAATATGCGTGATGATATTTTCTCTTGATGGTCTTGGGTTCGGATTAAGATTTCAAGTTGCAAACAACAAATTGCAGTCAATAGTATTAGCATAGAAGATGGAGTCTTCATTGTAAATCTTGTACTTGAACTCATTAATCTAGGAAGAACTCCTGCTGTTGAACATACAATAGTTCATGAAGACCTGATCCACTGACATTGTAGAATAACAAAATGATTCAAATTTCGTTCAAAACTTCCTCAATTTTTTATAACATCAGCACCCCAATTGTCTTTTTTGGCAGTTCGAACTTTAAGATGACAATTGATGATAGTTCCAATCCCATATTTGAACTTTTCTCATAAATAAAAAAACGTGTCTATAAACTTTTTATTTGTTTGATAGCATGTCTATAAACGTTTTAATTTCAGATAATCTGTATGGAAAATATAGAAACTCATAACAATGACGTCAAACGAGCCTCCAATGTAAAAGAATAATTATAGTAAAACAAGTGGAAGAGACCGTCGTCCCGACGTCATACGGCGAAAGTATGTGTTTTCAATTTCGATGTCTCTATTCGATTTTCCTCAACCTTCCAAACGTTTCCCGCTCAATTTTTATTTTTTAAGTGGAAAAAATAACAGTTTGAATATTTATTGTGAATGACATAAGCAAAACTGAAAACAACTATTTGATGCTTCATCCATGCATCCCTTTTCTGTTATATAATAGTTATCACGTGCAAAAAGTTGAGTATTGAATCGTGCGATGAAAATTAAAATTAGTGCCAATTTGATATTAACTATATAAATGAACGAATCACATATGTTATGAGTTTATAGTTTCAATTTCGTTCTCCCTTCCAAAGATGAAAACAACGAAGCTTGTTTTCATAACACCATTTTTGCTTCTTCTTTTTTATTCAATCCTCATGCAAAAATCCGAAAGCAAAAAGACACACATTTATATCCATAACAAATCACGAAATCAAAATGAAACTATGGTACATTGTTGGTCGAGTGATGATGATCTACAATATCATGTGCTCCAGTTTGATCAGGTATATGAATTTTCTTTTGGATTGAACTTTTTTGGAACTACTAAATTCGAATGTGATATTCATTTTGCGGAACGCGATCGCAAGAGAATTATGATATATAGACTTCATTATCATTGTCGCCTTTGCCATTGGAATTTGAGTGAGGAGAAACCATGTCTGATGAAAGATCGCGACTCTTTTTGTTTGGACTATTATCGATGAATGCTTCGTTATATTTATTTTAATGGATGCCGTAATGAAAATAGTATTCCAATAAAATGTATTTTGATTCTTATTATGTTAATATTGCTCTGAAAAAAAAAGTAATTAATATTGTTCCAAATTAACAAGTCATTTATAATCAACTAGCGTATCGCCGTCGTCCCGACGGAATGCGTCGTTCCGAATGCGTAATCGTACCGGTCAACACGTGTGTGATTCGATCGATCAATTTTTGAACCCGTGTGATCTGTGTAAAATAAAACTTTTAATTTTTGGATCAGGCCGGACTCATGTATTGTGTGTAAATTTATTTAATTTTTAATTTTTAATGGACCGGGCTAGGCCCGTGTGATTAAAATCAGATCAGATGACATTTTTATAAATATTTTGATTTGATGATCCGACCACCACCAACCCTCTATTATGTTATGTATTAGATAGAAGTCCCTATGTGTTTGCCTTTTTGAGCGTCCTTTAAGTTTGTTCATTTTTTTTCATTTTATAATTCGTTGACAACTCATTTACAGAGAGAAATTATCGTAAAAGTTATCATTTTGGACAAACATATAAGGACGGCGGAAGTATGAAAGATAAGCATTCAGTTTTCACATTAACTATATATATATGGGGATTAGTGAAACTTATAACATCGATATAAAACGAGTCTTATACTCATTTACAGAGAGAAATTAAAACTACTTCAATAGACAACTTTTAACATCTATGTAAATGAACGAATCATATGTACAGTGAGATCGTGCTCTCGGTTCCATTCCCAATTCTAACTATGAAAAGTAGGAGACTTAAATTGATCATGTCATTTTGGCTTGTTGCTAACATTCGTTTGTCAAGTCAACTTGGAATCCAAGATGCCAACAAAAAAACAAACAAAAAAACCCCCCAAGTTATCACGTTTATATCTGCAACACACAACTGAATCGAATCGAGTTTATGATACACTGCTGGCCAAGCAAAGATGTTTTAGGGTTTCCTGTTCTGCAATATAATTCAGAGCACACACTTTCTTATCATAAGAATTTTTTCTGAGTTCAAAATTCGTATTCGACGTTTTTTTTTTGGCAAAGGAAATTACAAGCGAATTGCAATATTTAATAATGACCATCTTTACCAGCTACGCAATTGGTAC
>JAWWMW010110796.1:0-10289 GCA_035048345.1 Echeveria elegans
GTAATCTTATACATAATAATATACAAACAAGACCAGTATTAAGGACCTAAATGAGCGTCAAAACACGCTCTATCACTTCCTCAACAAGTCAGCACACCACTATAAATATGTGGCTAGGGATAGGTTTAAACATCAGTCATTCAGAATACACACGTCATTTGACAGCAAGGAGGTCGGGGCTACCCGGAGCAGCAAGGAGGACGGCCGAAATCCGACCATGAGGACGGCCGAAACTTCTATTCTCTTCTTCTTCTCTTCTCTTATATTGTTTTCATTATTGTCGGTAATGATGAACTCTGCAAGTATGTAGGGCTAATCGGTTAGTATCGACAACGAGCGTGAACTTGTATAGTCATGTTTTGAGACTTGCACTTCATCTATGAAAGAGTTTTATTATTAGTTCGACTGTGCGTATTTTATGTTTTCAACGTTAGGGGAGGCTTTAACGGGCAAACCTAGTTTGGTAACTTGAACTCATCAGTTAATCTATTCAAATAGCTGAAAAGTGACGTTCAGGAGTGACAGCCGGTTGAGACATGTTCTACTTAAGTGGGAGCCACATGTGTTGAAACCAAACCCCCGAATTAATAATGCATTAGTTGACCGTGACTGTGAGTGCGTACGGTCAGATACCTTAGCCGGGAGAGATGGTGTGAAACTAGTACGTAGATAGTGTCAATGATAAACTGACTATCACAAGGAATAGCTCGGTGTCGAAACAATCATCGTAAATAGAAAATTATACATTCATCTTTCTCTTCTTTTCTTTTCTCAACGATTTACAAAGCGAACTCACAAAACCCCCAACCTTGTTTTTACTTTTCAGTTCAGAAAGAATACTTCACTCACAAAGTTCCAAGTTGGATCGACTCCTTAATTGTTATACTAGTGGATAATAGAGGGGATTAATTTGACTCGTACAACGATGCGCACTCAACGCGTCCGAAGGCAATTCTTCGAGATCACTCAACAGAAGTTGCCTCTCCTTGCCTTCAATTTTTAAGTCCATACTACATGTCCGTAATGTCTAAAAGTCTTATGCTCTAGCTAAACCGACAAGTAGTCAAAATGGTGATGTTCCGATAGGTGTCTTATATACTCTCTGATATGCCCAAAGCGCATCATCTAATCGCATGCTTCAATTCCTCCGATTTGGCTTTGCCAACTTCTCGAGAATGATATTTATTTCATGATTAGATATTTCAGTCTGGTCCTTTGTCTGCGGATGATATGCCATCGAAGTCTGATGCTTCACAATTAAAGCTTGCGCAACCAGTTACAAAAATGCAATCCATGATAACTAATAAGTGCCTTGGGTACACCATACCTCCTAAAGATGTTAACTTGTGAGAAATCAACCACAGTCCGAGGGGCATTGATGTTAGTTGTGTAGTTTCATTGTGCGGCGTCTAAAGCCTGTGGGGCATAGTAGATTGCGTGCAGCTTCTTGTATGTGCGCTATCCGAGCACACCTCCCACTACTATGTAATCGCTCGTGTCGCACATCAACTCAACAGTTTCTCCCAATCCGGCGGCTAGATGATTGGTGCACTAGTCATATCATCCTTTAACTCATCAAGAGCCTTCCTGCATTCATTTGTGAACTCAAAAGGAACGCTCTTTTGCAAGAGGTTAGATAGTGGTAGAGTTTTTTTTTTTTGAAAAATCCTTGATGTCCAATAAATGATTTAATATCACGTACATTGTTCGGATAAGGTAAACTTGAAATTAAATCAAATTTAATTTTATCTACCTTGATTCATTCGGCCGAGATACTATATCCTAAACCTACTCCATGTGAAACCATAAAGTGACAATTTTTTGTAGTTCAAGATTAAGTTCTTAGATATGCAACGTTTAAGTACTCTACATAAGTTACTTAGACATGCATCAAAAGATTCGCCATGTACAGTGAAATCATCCATAATTACCTCTATACATTTTCCAATCATATTAGAAAATATGCTCATTACTAATTCATGGAACGTGCCTGGTGCATTGCACAAGCCGAAGGATATGCGCCGAAACACAAATGTTCCAAACAAACATGTGAACGTCATCCTTTCTTGGTTCTGTACTACAATCAAGATTTATGTATATCCAGAAAATCATCAAGAAAACAAAAATGAAGCTTTCATTGCATGTGACGACATTCGACTTGCTATAGTCGATGCATGCACATTCTCCAACCAGTATGTACATGCTTCGGCACAAGCTCTCCCTTGGCATTTATTTTTCTTTTCTTGGGCACTACATGCACTAGACTAGCCCACTTACTATCCGATAATTGATATAAGACTCTGGCATCCAACAACTTGAGCACCTCCTTTTTTACAACCTCCATCATAATCGGATTCAAATATCGTTGATGCTCCCAAGAAGGCTTTGCTGCGTCCTTTAGAAAGATCTGATGCATAAAAACATCTGGACTTACTCCTCGCAATTTTGCAAGCATCCACCCAGTCACACGTTTGTGCTTGCGAAACATATCAGTCTGATGCGCTTCCTGGTTCAGATCAAGATCCTTCTTAATGATCACTAACAGAGTGTCATTACTTCCTAAGAACACATATTTAGATGCTCAGATAATGGTTTGAGCTCAATCTTTGATGCCTTTTAAGGCAATAATTTATCAGTACGACACAATGTAACAATTTCAGAACCATACCTCAACTTTGTACTACGCAGCGTTTCCAGGGTGGCTACTAATTTATTCCCCAATATTAGTGATTCTTCATTCCTGAAAACTGCATCATGGATAACTTGCGCAAGAACATCGCCTGTGCACAGTGGTTGTGCATCCGCTAAAAGGTTATCGGTTGTGTCCAGTGCATGCACCGACGTTTCCTCTGCCAGATGCTTCATAGTTAAGAATATGTTTGAGTGGATAACTTCACCATTGACTTCCATAGAGAGTGTTGCATTGTATACAGCTATCTTGGTTCAAACAGTTTGTAAGAATGACTGTCCTAATAGTATTGGCGCAACTTTGCTCGAATGCTCATTCTCAATTTCCAAGACATAAAAGTCAGTGGGAAAACCGACTCCCTTACTTTCACCAGCACATCATCAATCATTCCCCAATGTTGCTTACATGACCGATCAGCTAGTTGTAATGTTAGTCCTGCATGTCTTAGTGGTCCGAGATGCAAGGACAAACACAATGAATATGACAGAAGATTAATAGAAGCAACAAGGTCAAGCATACAATTTGCGATAGTCATCTTGCCAATTGTGCATTGGATAATGAACATGCCTGGGTCAGACCACTTAGGCGGACACTCACTTAATGAGATGCACTCGCACACATTGGTTCGTCTTTTGTTCGTTCGTAATTCTTTTAAAAACTTTGCATACCTTGATACTTGTTTGAATTCCTCGATCAATGGGATTTTAATCTCTACCTTGCTAAACAACTCCCACAATTCCTTATCCATATTGGTGTTCCTTGGCTTTGATATCTGCATTAGAAAGGGTAGAGGTGGATTAGTTTAAAATACTTCAGTTTCATGAGTCATAGAGTTGTTAAGTTTGTCATTCCAGGATGGCGCAGGCTGTACAACAGGTTGTGCGTCTAGCTTTGCAACTGTTACACAGATTGTGCATTCGACTCTTCTTCCTGTACAGGCTGCTTGCTTGCGCATTTTTTATTAAAGATTGTCCTTCCGCATCAACTTCTTCTCCAATGAGTCTCAAACTGCTCAAATCCCTTCACACTTCTTAACCTCGAACATTGAAGTTGTGATTTGCGCACGTTGAGTCTCAATCTGCTCAAATCGCTTGTCATTCATTTCCTTTGCGAACGATTTTTGCAAGTTGTGCAACAACATCTTCCATTGACTTCTTAGGTCGATTCCTTTGTTGATTCTGCAAATCCATCCGATGGTATGAAGGGTTATGGGCGCTCGCTGCTGTTGCAGCCCATGATTGTCCGTGGGTTGCTTTTGAAAGTTGCGATCATCTCTCCAACTGAATCCATTTTCAGCCAAATCAAAACGAGTTAGTCCTTAGCGAGGTGGTATTCGATTTTTTACCCATCTTTCTATGACATTTACATCGCATGTGTCCTTGAAAAATATTGGGCATTTGTCTGGCTTGCTGTTGCGTGACCGAGGCATGTTGCATGTCTGTTGAGCTTGATGTCTAACCTCTGCGAATTGAAATTGTTCGAGTTTCCTCTTAACTGCTTGTCGGATATATTGCATGTTGTTAGCTGGGAATGTTTGGGTCCCGTCCCCACCATTATCTCTTATAACACTATGATCTTTCATTATTTCCTGCGAAACACTTAAAGACAATATTAAAAGACTACTAGAGATGTTCGAAGTCTACGATTGCGCAACTATATTCGCTTGTGCACAACCGACAGAAGGTTGTGCACATATTGCACAAGTTAGCGGACATGCAGACAGAAAACAACTTACAATTGAAATAAACTACTACTGATTTAAACTGAATGAATGAAAAGTAAAGAAAGGAAACTTCTCTAGCGTGATTATTGGCAACGACGCCAAAATTTGACTGCGCGTCCTTGTACGCAACAAATTTATCTCGCTCACTTCATCAAGTATAGAGGTTAAGTAAGGGGTCCATCCCAAAAAGAGGAAGTTATTCTTTCCCGCAACTATAAGTAAAAACAAGATTTGGGTTTAGTGTTTAGGTTCGAAAGTAATAAATCAAAAGTGTAAGTAAAGAAAACAAGTGTGCATGTATCGAATTCTATTAATTATAGATCATATCGTCGTCGAGCAACCCATTGTTATATTCAGTGTATTGTTGACTATAAAATATTTATACGATTAAAGTTTCATGCACATTATTCTACGTCAAGGTATTTTAGTAGCACACACTCACGTCTGTCAAAACTCACGTCTGTCTAAACTCATGTGATATTTTAGCCGCACACAGCTCGTGCACAGGTTGTGAAACCTTCATTTTCAGCAGCTCCAAGCTAGGTCTCGCTTCTCCAAATACTTCCAAAACTTATCATTAGGCAAATTGCCTCCTAAATAATAATTTTTGCTGATTTTATCCTTTGCTGCTTTTATAACCTGAAATACAAAACTATCCAAAATGAGTAATCTAGTACGCGGAAATATGCAAACAAGTCTAATATTAGAGGCTTAAATGAGCGTCCAAATACGCTTTATCAATGACCTTGCTTTGCCTTTTACCAGTGACTTGTCGGCTTTCCTACCGTAGGATGCATCGCATTGTGGAGGATCGGAGGAGCAAGTGCTGCTGGTTTTTTTCTCTGGCATTGGAATATTGGGTTCAAGATTGCACAACTTGAGAGGTATTCCCTAAGCAAAATTCTCACATATGAGAAGAGACGAGACTGAGACAAAGAGAACCACAATCTATGAAAATAATCCATGAATTTAAGATGATGCGATGGATTACAAAAGGCATATGGTTGTGTTTCTGCTCCTCCTAATTGTTTGACTTCACTACCATGAGTTGTTGTTTAATTTACAGCTATTGACCGTGAAGGGCCACGGCCTGAGTTTGCAGCACCCTTCGCACATTGGTAGTTTGCAGAGCTTAAAGTTGTGTTAGGCTCGTTTGGTTTATAGAAAGTTTGAGGGATGACAGGAAAGTTAAATCAAATATTGTTAGAGCATTCGAGGTTTCAAAGATGACAAGCATTCGGCTGATATATATGAGCTTTTAGCGTGTAGGAAATTTTTGATGGAAATATTGAACACACGTGGACTTGTCCAGCCAACAAATGTGTGGACGACCAGTCTTTGCGAAGGCCAAGTCTTGAAGATGCACAAAATAGCTGATTCGAGATTTTCATATTATGTTGCTAATTATAAGATATGATTTATTTCAAATATTTGAGCGAAATTTGTAGAATATTTTAGTAAATTTGATGTATATTTATTCCCCAATAATATTGGAGAATTAGATGTGATGAGAGAAAGGTTCTTTTGGAGACCACATATTAACTGAAGACAGAATGACATAATCTCAGTTGTTGGATTTAATAAATGCAATGACTGAGATTATGACACGTGTATGAGAGAAATAATAAATGTAATGAATAATGTTATTAATTAATATTTTCTCTCTCATACACGTGTATAATCTGTCATTGTATTTATTAAATTCAACATCTGAGATTATGTCCTTCTGTCTTCAGTTAATATGTGGTCTTCAAAGAACCTTCCTCGATGTGATGATTATCTAATGTTTAAACGAGTTAGGATCTAGAAAAACATTAAATATTTGTGCGACGGTAATGATTTAATCTGAATCATTAATTTTTGATTAATCCAACAGTCAAGATCAAATAAATTCAAGATTCATTTTCCTATTTGAGCGAGACGTAATATATGCATAACACATTTGTTACACCTTACCCATAACATGTTACACGTTTTGTTTTATGAAAGTATTCCAACAGAGGAACACAATAAAACACAAGAAAAGCTTGGAAAGTATACAAATCGATCAAATCATATGACTTCTAAACATTCACTCGGAATGAAACTTGAATAAAAATAAGTAAAATCTTCCACAGTAGCCTTTTTCGCCATTTTATTTGCCATGTGATTTTCAGCACGGTTAAGACTCTGACCTTCCAATTCTGTTTTTGAAACACCATCCTTGCACAGGTAATGAAACACTCATACCCTGATATTCGTGATTTGCAGCCAAAAGTTAGAATATGAAATACATTGTTACTATCTATCACAAACAGACAGTTTTCCAGAGAATCCTTTTGTGCCCAAAGTAAAGCTTGTAGTAAAGCCTTCCCCTCAACTTCCGTAGCAGAAGTAGCTGGAGAAAGTAACCATGCCCGAACGCCATAAGTAGATCCATCTTTATGAAAAGCTACACATCCAAAATCAGTTTTCCTTGAAGAGGGTATCCATGATGCATCACAATAAATTTTGATAGTGTAATTATCAGACGCACCCCAACTGAAGTCATTCTGATCATTAATAATCATGAAACATGCAACTTGTATAAAGTTTAATCTAGTCAACTTTGTTGATTCACTTTAATGAATGGTATAGATTATGTCCTTCTATTTCACAAATATTTAACCTTCTATCCCTTTTGAACCTTTTCGATTCAAAATATTCCAACATACATCTATTATGGCATGTTAGGATATTTGGGCTTTGTAGGTTGGCTTAATGCACAGGAGAAGGCCGAGTCTCGTATGGGCATGGCCAGCCTAGGGTTAAAAAGCACAAATTTCTAGAAATCTAAATTCATATTCGAAGGAGATCGTGTACAAAGAGCATGAGCACCAACGCGCACTAGCTAGGTTTATCCAGGCGAGTGTCTACGTCTAACTAGCGAGTGGAGTATCCCAAAGCAAAGAACATCCTGCTAGTATGTTTATGACTCGGTGAGGCCCTGTTCTGGGCTCGAAATAGATAACTCATATCATACTCGGGGAAGCTACTGGATGTATTTGATATCTCTCACACTTAAGGATTGATCAATGTGCGGCTGCATCTCATCTTGGTATTCATCATAGTCAGGAAAGCTACATAATTGAGACTATACTCGATATATGTCAGACTCAAGGACTAGTCTCTATTAGGTGTTGAATGATGACATGGTACAAATGAACGTGTCCCGTGAATTGCAAAAAAGAAGGGAATGTGAGACTGGAGGTTGAATTGTAAGGAACACATTTTGCATTCACTAGTACTTGTACCACTATATGACACTCGTTGAAACTCCTTCTAGCGCTGCTAGACCGTAGTGATTTTTCTCAGTTACTTGTAAGTATTGGGTTTTTTTTATACTATAAATCCATGTGCACTTGTTATTAGAGCTTGATGCTCCAGATTTTTGTTAGCTTTGTAGGACTGATGGCAAAAAGCATTGACCATATATTATGGACAACCCGCTGTTGAATCTATGTGAATATGACTGGTGGGTAGAACTGTTCAGATCTTGATGAACCAAAATCATATCTACCTTTACACTCCATATTTGGTCAATTTAATCTGTTTTTAGGGGAAATGTATGGAACTAACTCTACCAGTCCAAAAGCACGTTTATGAATTTTCACACAAATACCAAAAGATGCAGAAAGAAGGTAGAATAGGCATGGAATGGTCCAGAATGAACAAAGATTGCACAAAACTACAAAAGGGCGAGTGATGAGCGTAAATCGACGTGTCGAGCATGAATTGAGGTGACGAGCGTGAATCGATGTTTCATGCCGCTACACGCGCATGATTGACCTTCATGCGTGTGTATAATGGCTTCACGTCTCTCTGCATTTAATGCCAAAAACTCTATAGATAAAGGTGTTGGGGGTGAAAAAATAGATAAATTTAGAGAAGGAAATTCCACTCATAAGGAGAGAGTTCTCCAGAGGGGGAAGTTCTTTCTTGGGGTGAAGGAGTCGAGAAGTAGAGTCGGAGTAGTACTATGGTTGCGGCTTTCCTATTTTTTTGGTATTCTTTTTCTAGCTATGTCTTGTGAAAATAATTTTCGATGAGTGAGTAGTAACCTCCGTATTTTGGGGTTTCTATGGATCTCAATAATAAGAAGTTATATTGTTGTTTGATAACTCATGAATCATGACCAAGTTATTATGTGATCGATAATCCTTATCGTTGGTGATGTTGTTAATTCAAGCACGAGTTATCATATCCAAACATTTTTTGGCTTATCAAATTGCGTGATTATTTCCCGGTATTAGTCTATGATATTTGGAACATTGTATCACATTGTCTTTCATGACAATGAATATGAAAGTATATTGGAAAAGACTAAAACTTAATGCCTAGTGATACGTGTGATGTGATTTGCTGCGGTGGTATACCAGGCACATTCGATTTGGATGTTCCTGTAGACAGGACACAAGACATCAAGGAGGTTATTATTCATATTAACACATGTAAAGAAGGTAATAGCTACATGTATTAATCAATTCTGTATTTTATTTTTAACCCTGAGACAGTCTCTAAATTGATATTATATTCGTAATTATCAGTGCCCTGATTGATTCTATAAAACCAAAATTCAAAACAAAGGTTAAACTAGATAAGTAGAATTTTGGACTTAACTTGTGCATAGAATGAGTCTAACTTCAGAATCGATAACCTGATTACCATTGAGATTTGTTCTCAACTTCCGTTCTACCTGAATGGTAGAAATACACTGTTTGCGTTATTTTGTACTACAAGTTTTTCATTGAAGGAAGTCTTTTTAATTGAACCCGTCAATGTCATAATTAAATTGACATCATTTCCTCATATTTTCTTTTAGTCATATTTAATAATGTAAAATTTCAGCGATCGGGTCTCATGTGTGCTGACTCTATGGACAACTATGAAAAATTATTATGAAAGGAAACTAAAAGATTTCCAAATCTTTAAGCCCTGACAAAGAGAACGGCATGAGGGATCATAAGAATGATGACTATCGAGTCTTAGAGATGAACAATCATGCAAAGAAGTTGCTACCTCAGGCATTGACCCCAGGTGATAAGAAAACGACACCAGTTTATAAGAGTGCAGAAGAAATATGAGTTGCATTGGAAAGACTGTACTCTAGAAACGAGGATGTCAAAAGAAATAAAAAATGTGTTCGATCTTTGCTCAAAGCTCAGGCTAGCTATTATTCCGTGGTTACATATTGGTTGCCACAAAAGACCATGACATCGGTGTTCAACACAAAGACGAGAGTCTCTAGAGAAATTTCACTCAAGATTTCAAGGATACGTCAGTCAATTATATTTGTTAAGAGATGTCCTTCCCAAATGGAAGATCACACCCTAGTTTCTTCAGGGCCTCAGTTCCTAGTGGGATGCAATTACTCTCATGCTCTAGGCGCAAACTAACAGCAGGAGCATCATAACCTTATAAGAGCTTGTCGCAAGAGTTTAGAGTAATGCTAATGTCGGCGACCAAAAGGTATTTTATAGGGAATCCGTAAACAATCCGTCCATTGCCCAAGGCGTTGAAAAGGCATTTGAGTTGCTCTATCTGATAATCAAGATGATGATAACCTAGATGAGACGACAAACCTCCTTACACGTGCATTCAGAATGAAAAATTAAAAACTCAGCAAGACAGTCTTAACCCGCAGTCTGCTCTGCACTGACCCGCAGGACCTGACCCACCCTGCGCCCTGCCCCGCGCTCGCCCCACGCTTGCCCTGCGCCTTGACCCGCGCTCGCCCCGCGTTGCGCCCTGCGCCCTGATGTATATGTTCAATCGCGATTCTGATTATCTTCTGTTAAGAATTTAAAATTGACATCAACTAGAGATTTGTAGAAAATGGAATCAGCTTTCTAATGGTAT
>JAWWMW010110807.1:0-10288 GCA_035048345.1 Echeveria elegans
CTTAATGGTCCATCAGCCAAGAACGAGCCCCTTGAGCTTCAACCCAAGAAGCGACCCTCCAGCTGCACCAACCACCCCAGGGCGACTACACTACTTTCCATATCCTCCATCGCTGCCGGACACCCGCGGTGGCGCTGACCCGCAGCAACGTCCCATCTGCCTCAGATGAAAGAATTCAAAGCCTGCCGAAGAAAGCAAAGCCTCCGCTTGTTGCCCAGTTGAGCCACAAATAAATCCTACCACCACTATGGACCCCAAAACCTGCAAAAGCTACACGGCGCGTTTAAAGACCTCCCGATGAAATCAGGGCACACCGGTCAGGCTGACGACCAACCGCGCCGGAGGCTGGATCGAATTCGGCCCAACGCACCACGACTAGGTAGGAGAAAAAGACCACCGACGATTCAACGACACCAAACCCAAATCCCAGCCGCGACGAAGACACCGACCACTCAGGTTGTCTGACACATACAACGGTGTTTTTACCACCGACAACAAACAACGGTGTTTTTACCACCGACACAAAGAAGAAACAACATAATAATAAAACAGAAATTCTCTTAAGCTTTATCTTAGAGAGACACCAAAGTATCTCCAAGACGAATCCTAGAAATACACAAAAACTCACCTAAGACGTATCTTAAGGAGGAAATACATGTGGAACAACGAAAAAATTAACACAAAAAAACTCCTAGGGTTGAGGAAAGAAGACCACCCTCCGTAGAGGGAGGCTCTTCCTCCACCGGAGAAGGTGGCGGCCGCTGATAGATTTTTCAAGAGGGAGAGAGCTTAAGAAAATTGTATTTTGACAGTTAGAGAGGGAGATTGGGTCTTTGATATTTTAAATACTCATTATAAATTGCAAACATTGTCACTAGAGTTATTTTTCAAATTTTCAATTTACTAAAATGCCCCCATTAAATTCCATTAGACAAATCACTTCTCCTCTAAAACCCTAATCCGCTTTCTCACCGACAAGTCCATTTTCAAGCTCCGCATCGCCGCCGTCAACCGAGAATGCAGTCCGCCGTAATTCCAAACTACCGCTCTCAATTCCTCACCGGTGCACCGATTCTCCGCAACCATTGCCGTGTCACCACCGTCTCCCGACTCCGAATGTCACTTAATGAAAACGCGCCATCACTCGCCGTCGTCGGCGTCTCCGGTGCCGTCGGTCAGGAATTTCTCTCTGTCCTAACCGACCGTGCTTTTCCTTATCGATCAATCAAGATGCTGGCTAGCAAGCGATCTGCAGGAAAGCGTCTCACGTTTGAAGATAAGGAGTATGTGATTGAGGAGCTTACTGAAGATAGCTTCCATGGTGTTGACATTGCGTTGTTTAGCGCTGGTGGATCGATTAGTAAGAAATTTGGACCAATTGCGGTGGATAAAGGATGCATTGTGGTGGATAATAGTTCGGCTTTTAGAATGGATGATGATGTGCCGTTGGTTATACCGGAGGTCAATCCGGATGCGATGTCCCATATTAAGGTTGGCAGTGGGAAAGGTGGAATCATTGCTAATCCGAATTGTTCCACTATTATTTGTTTGATGGCTGCTACTCCTCTTCATCAGCGTGCCAAGGTTTGCATTGTGTATTTTCTAGGCGTTTTATGGATCTCCTTCAGTTGTTACAATTTGATGATACGATGATGTGGTTTTTACTCTTTATTGATTGTAGGTGGTGCGGATGGTTGTTAGTACATATCAGGCTGCCAGTGGAGCAGGTGCGGCTGCAATGGAAGAGCTTGAGCTTCAAACTCGTGAGGTTTTTCTTTATTACTTTTTTTTCATTAGTTCTCATTTCATTGACTCTAGTGTGAAATAAGTACCGACGTGGTCTGGTGCTTTTGTAGGTTTTGGAGGGTAAACCACCTACTTGCAACATCTTTAGCCAGCAGGTAGCTTATAATTGTTATCCTTTGGAATTCACTAGTTGTCTTGTGTTAGTCAGTTATGGAAAGCAGTGCCTTTATTTGCTCACAAATTTATAATGCAGTATGCCTTTAATCTGTTCTCGCACAATGCCCCTGTTACGGCTAATGGATACAATGAAGAAGAGATGAAGTTAGTGAAAGAGACCAGAAAAATATGGGTGAGTTTTGGATTTTTTTTATTGAAGTTCTCTCCTTTATCCTCGTCCTCCCCTCTTGAGTTATCAAGTACTTGATGAGCAAAGATAATTTTGATAGTTTTTCATTGTTATAGAATAACAAGGATGTGAAAGTGACTGCCACATGTATACGGGTCCCTGTAATGCGAGCACATGCTGAGAGTGTTAATCTTCAGTTCGAGACTCCTCTTGATGAGGTAAAGTCCTAAATGCACGGTCCCCACATACACTAGTTGTTTGTGTTTTCATCTGTAGCATAAGTTGTTCATTGCAATCAGATCAAATTGATGGGTAGTATGTGGTGAAAAGATATTTTGTCTGCATGAAATATATTGTGCGAGTTATGATTTATTTGCTGAAGGAGCTTTGGTTTTATATCGTGATTGTGAGGGCATTGGATTGTGTTTCCGAAGATAATTTTTTCTTGTGGGTTGACTAGGATTAGCAATATTAAATTTAGTTGATACTTTTAGTTCCGTTCTTCATTTGTTAGAGCTGACTAAACTTTAGAACACACTTATTTTTGTTTTGTCATCGTGACCGGTTTCTCATCATTATAGTTGCAGAGTCATGAGGTTTTGCATCATGAAGTAATCAACATTCTCTATTCGATGTATCAATGATTTCTTTTCCCCAAAAATCTACAAATTTTCATCACCATCTGTATAGGACACGGCAAGAGAAATTCTGAGCAAAGCACCTGGTGTGGTGGTCATTGATGACCGAGCATCAAATCGATTCCCCACCCCGCTGGAAGTGTCGAACAAAGATGATGTTGCTGTTGGTAGGATTCGCCAGGATGTTTCACAAGAAGGAAATTTCGGGTATATTTTCACACATAGAATCAGTACCTTGCACATTATACTTTTGGTCGAGTCTCTGACTAAATTTTTATTTCAAATTGAAATAGGTTGGACATCTTTGTTTGTGGTGATCAAATACGCAAGGGAGCTGCTCTAAATGCCATTCAGATCGCAGAGATGCTTCTATAGATGACTTGCTGTGCTTTTTGATTGCGAGCTTGTAGTTTTGAGGCAGTCTGCTATAACGAGTGTGGGTGAGTGAATGAGTATCCGGTGAAACTGGGTGTAGATTTATGCGGACGAGCCTTCAAAATAAGGGTCATTTGTCATTCGATTGAGTTGCTTCTTTTTTGTTGGTGTTGAGGAACTACTGGTTCTGGGGGCATCCTAGTGATGAAAACAAAGCAGACTAATTCAAAATAATTGTTTGTATTAAATAATTGGGTAATTTTCCCAGCTGTTTCTGAGGTTTTTCATATTAGCAATCACGGTCCTTATGTTTTGAAAATTAGTAATCCGGTCTCTGTCGTACATATTTCAGGGATCGAAATTGGTAATATTTTGCGTACAACAGGGATCAGTATTGTTAATTTTCAAAACACAGGGATCGAGATTGCTAATATGACAAACTTTGGGGACAGCTGGAGAAATTACGCTAAATAATTTAACGAATATGCTTGTTGGTTTATGTCTTTCTTTTCAATATTGCTCCCCAAAAAAGTCCATATTTTATTAGACAATTAAACAATATTGCTGCAAAATTAGCTGAGTTCTATGTTGCGCAACCTTGATTCGTTTAATTTTTCATTTGAACCGAGCTTTTTAATTACTTATTTGAGCTCGGCTATTTTAAGTTTTACGAGTTCAAGCCGAGCTTGAATAATGTGAAGCTATTCATTTTTAAATACTGTTAAAAATAAAATGTGAACAACTTAAAAATAATCTTGAAGTGAGTACGATAGCCATAAACAAGATAATCGTCTAGCTAGATTTCCAACAAAAAAATCATATATTCATAAAAATTAATAAATTATATATTTTTCTGAACTTATAAATGAGCTTTATATGAATAACTAAATCGACATTTTGTCAAGTATTCATTCGAACACATTCAAACCGTTCACATACATAAAAGAGTCGAAGACACCATTTTACTCATGTTCGGTTTTCGAACCGTTCACATTCATATTCGGCTCATTTAATAATCGAGAAATCATTTTCAAGCTCGGTTTATTTAATGGTGGAGAACTTTGACCGGTCTTTGCTCCTGAGCTGCTCACGAATGCTCCCCTCATTTACACTCCTATATCTCCTGCCATGCACGCAGTGAGGTTTGTTTGAAAGAGTAAACAATAATTCACTGATTTAGTCCAACTATCGCTAAGGCAGCCGTTACATGTTTGTTGAAATCCCAAATTCGTTATATACATGCTACGGAATACTCCATAACAAAGTAAAATGTGAAGCCATTTTCAGAGAGACTTTTTCCGAGACCTCCTTACTCGTCATCATCATCTTCTTCTGGCGCCTCCTTTAGCCACTGAACAATAAAAGAAAATGGTGTTCAGTTGCATTACTTGCTATCAATACAAACATAATAGTAAAGGTAAACTGGTAATCTGCACACCTGAAGAAACTGTTCTGCTTGCTTCAGAAACTCCTTGTCTCTCTCATCGGCATTTTCTTTTTCATCAGCCCATTTCAGGATTGACTCTTCTTGTAATAGATCTTCATCATACATCAAGTGAAGAATCTGACACAGTAAAATGCAGTCAATAATGAATGTAGAAATAAAGAGCATATCCAAGTCGACTAGTCTATTAGCCTTAACAAGTGATGCAAGACATCTAATGCATGTGATGATGATCGAAGGCATAAAGCAATCCATCCGTTTAGCAAGTAAAATAACCAACATAGTGGCATTTTAGTTTTAGTACACAATTCTGATATTTCTCCCTAGGCACTCTGAAATAATTCTAGAGTATGCGGTAAAGTATTGCAGTATGTGAAAATACATTTAGTACAAACCTGAGTAAACAAAGGCGCTAATTCTTTGAACTCAAGGCACATTTCTTCGAACTTCAGTATCACTTCAATCTGCAGCCCAAAAAAATTCCCAAATATTTATTATTGTTTCTAAAAGCATAAGCAGCTCGGCTATGAGGAAAACAAATATCATGGGTATTCCACAAATGAAAGAGTTTTGTGTATGTCACTTTGCATCGAGGATAAAAACACAAACCTCCTCATCTGTGCTCGTTAGATATCCTTGAAGAAGTTTTTTCCACTTTCTAATCAATGTTGTAGCATTTGCACGCAACTCAGCTGAAATCAAAATGAAAAGTAATAATGACAATCGGTTCGAAAGATCAAACCACATAAAGAAGGCTTGAAGAACATACATCTAGATTCATCTTATTCATTTACAGGGTGTTGCACATGCTGAATTTTACACAACTCAATCAACGCCCCTAATCCTGTCATGTGTCCCAGAAGTAAAACATGTTGTATATTCAAAGACAAAATCTTGTATCTGCGATCAGGTACATTTTAAAATACAAGCTCGCTTTCTTTTGGAAAGCCATGAAACAGTCACGGCAATAGTCAGGAATATATGGAGGAAAATAATTATCCAAATGCAGATACTAAGTGGAAAAAAGATGCAATGCTGTCTTTGTAGAATTATGCACCCATAATTAACTAATATTCGCTATGCATATCCAACTTTACCAGCACTGTTTACCCGTTGAAATTTGGAACATTATTGCTAACAGTTTAAAAAGCCATAAAAATGGTACCAGTTGAATTATGCGGTGTATCCAAAGCGAGCTTAATCACCGAATAAAACAAAGCACTTGCACAGTCCAGAAACGTCATGTTAAATGACAGCCTGAAACACAATTATGTATTTAGTATGGTGTAGTATTTCAAATATTGCTAAGGGGAAAATGAATTGGTCAAATGAATACAAAATCAATTCAAAGGAAAAATGGAATCAGCCGAGCTTACATAAACATCAGACACTCAGCCACACTAAACTATATACTCGAAAAATGATAGTCAACAATAACAATTCCCTGCATGGAACGCATGCTTGACTCGCTATTTCAATATCAGTTCCTCACCACTTTACACATATTAAGATTATAAATATAGGTGAAACCCAAAACTTTATTTCAATATAACACAACAGCCAATATAACTCACCGAAGAGCATTGACTTCTAAAACAATATGATTTTGTGCAACATTTTCATGTACAGCCCTTAGGAATGTTGCTTCAACCTGCAAGTTCCACACATCTATATAACTATTTGCAAAGATATAAAGGGATAACTATGATACATAATAGTGATAATTACCTCCTTTTGAAATAAGTAGTCATCGTCATGAACTTCTCCAATATCATCATCATCGGACATGTTACTGTTCAAGTCGGGTTTCAATTCTCCCGAAGATGACAGATTATTCTCTATATTAAGATCAACCTGTTGAATAAGTTTGATGAGCTTCTCTTCAGGAATAGGTGCCACGGAGTGCCGCCACTCCTCTTCAAGAACTCCATCACACACTTGCCAAATGCAACCAGCGCCATCTTCACCAACCTATCATTCAGGAATCAACTTGCTAATTACATAAATATTTAACTTTGATTACATATCATAAAACATATGCAATGTAAACTGAAAATGTCCAACTATCCAAGCAATTTTCTATAGTACTCAACCGGTGAATCTGTAGCATATCTTGCATCAAGATCTAGCGTCAAGAAGGAGAAGCTTGAGGGTTACAGAAGACAATACTCAACACAATATGTGTTCAAAAATTGACAAAGTCCACCTCCTGACATCCAGCACATTCAAGATCACAAAACTATAATATGAGACAATACGGTGAACCCATTGAGGCTCATGTTTCTGAATGCAAAGTCTGTCAACGACTCAACCCTTTTTGTCTATCAACTCATAGCTACAGAGAAATTAAGCACCAAAAAAGAAAAAACTAGAAGAAAATGAGTATGTTTTGTACGTCTTAAATAGACATTAAATAAACAGAATTCCATCTTTTAGTATCTTCGCTTTTCAGGGAAAAAAGATACACACTGGGAAGTATATGAAACAAGAGAATAAGGGAGAAATAAGTCAATAACCTCAGACACTGTCCAGTTATCCTTTTCTGGGACTTCAGCTGGATCTAATGTGTTATTTTCATTTATAACACTGTCACTGTCTGTAAGGGCATAAGAATAAGAGATAAACAAATTACATATATCAGATATAGAGGAATTGGATATTATAAGTGTCCACATATGAAGTGAGTTTTTTTATCTCGACAGTCACAACATTAATAATCAACTATGTTTAGATGAAAGCCAGCAATGAAGGACTATAGTACCGCTGTTGTTATCAGCATACTCAAGGTCGTCGTCACTATCTTGGTGAGAAGGCTGTTCGAGCAATGATACCTTCGAGTATGCTGGAACAACAAATCCTTTTCCTATAACCACCTACAGTTACAAAGATGATCAAAGTAAGGTTTCAACCATAAAATTCAAATCTTACAGGCTAAGGATCAGAGATGAACACATCATCAGTGCTCCAAATAGATTGCATACATTGAAAGACAACACAACACCAGGATTCAGCAATGCTCCAGATCTCAGTGTCACACCATCACATACGATAGCATGTTTTAGTTTGCAGCCATCTTCAATGACCACATTGTTCCACACATAAGAGCTTTCTATAGTAACATTTGATCCGATTGTGCAACCTTCACCAATAACCGAATGTGAAATCACAGTGTTTATCCCAATATTGGTACCAGAACCAACGACGGTGAAAGGTCCGGTTTTGGCTGAACGTGACAGCCCTACGTCTGCAGGAAAAAATGTCAAGAACCAAATGTTAACTAGAAACCAGATCTAACAATGGACACAAAAAGAACTATTTCATGATAGGACATCTAAAGCTAAAAAATGTCACAATAACAATAATAAGAAAATACTATGACCACTGAGAATGAACGGGATGGATCAACAGGATATCTTAACATTAAAACAAACAGCAATTAGCTACCGCCTTGTAATGCAAATTAAAATTTACAGGAAAATACACAATGATGAAACTCATATTTGAGTCCTACCTGATGCACGATACATCCCTTGTCTATCTATTTTCATAGAAGTATTTCCAAAAAATATGACATCAGGAACAAATGGGTACGTCCACCTTTGAATAATGTCTTTACTGATAGTATCGTAGCTTCGGTAGTTGTCAACTCTAGCAGCATAACTTGAATGTATTTCATATGTAAATATCTTGTACCCCATGATCTGAAAGCATTAATATTTATCCAAAACCAGGTCAAACTGGAAAATGAAATTATAACGAGAAAAGGAGCCCTTGGCTCAGTTGGCTCACATATATCCAAAAAAAAATTGACGGTAGCTACTGAACAAAGGAACTGTACATAGTTATCGATATGCTTTATTTACCCTAATACCTACCAAGATCTTATGTCATCCACAAAATTAACATACTAACTATACCTAGTAAGTTAGACAGATAATACATACATCATCAACAAGTAATCCTTTAACAAAATGCCTGCGCAGATGCTGGTAGTCAAAATTGTCACTGAAGAGGCTGAGAACTTCTGGAGAGCAGATGTCAATGAAACAATCCTGCAAAGACAAATAAATAAAGAGGCGCTTCTGATTAATAAATGCTTGAGATGAACCGTTACGTTCAGTCTGTATGAAAAACGAATGCGGAAAAGTAAGAAAGCCGTTTGGAGTGAGAGGCAGAAAGATGGATAAAAATTTACCTGCTTATCATTATGCATAACAATTGTAGGATTATCAACCAATAATGTTTTGTCAATTGAGACTGTCCCTTTGCGAGCATCATCCTTGTCCTCATAATACAGAAGCTGCATTGTCTCAGGATCTATTGCCATAAAAATTTCATCTGTGCCAAGTCGAGACTGATGGGTAATCGAGGATGGTTTTGATCGTTGGATGACCATAGTCATTATCGCATTACTGTCCTTCTTTTTTCTATCCTTGTGCTCCTTCAGTGCTTCATGGAGAGACATGTTACTCACTGTATCCCCCGACATGAGTACAAAGTCTCCTTGAATCTTCGCACAAAATAAAAACCATCAAAACAAATTGGAGCACACTGTCACGCATTACTCACATGACAAAATATCATACCACATTACGCTCATAAATGAAGCGAAGCGCGTCACCAGCACTAATAGCCTTCCTCGACTCTATAGTCGAAACCGTAAAATTAGGCTGCTTCATCCATTCAGAACTCTCCAAATAATCAATCACCTGTCTCGAATGCGCGCAGCAAAAAACAAACACCTCCTCAACTCCAGCTGATTCCAGCCAGGCCAATGTATAATTTATCATTGGCACATTCACCAAAGGCAACAACACCTAATAATTATACAAACAGTTTTGGTCAACTTCAACAATGAAGAATGATTGTGTTAATTGTTTTACCTTGGGGCGTTCGAGTGTGATTGGTCTGAACTTCTGAGCAAAACTATCGGCTAGTAGAATGGCTTGTAATGGTACGCGTGCAAGATCATCTGGATCTTCTGGAACCCTAACTCCTTTCTTCGGCGCTCCCATGTTTGAAACTGCTGACTGTCAATACACACACGCACAATTCGATTACTGGAAAACCTAATCGGGATTCGGAATCGGATTACTATTTTTAACAGAAGAGAACGAGCGGATCGACTAAGGACGGTAGCAGCGACGACGCCAAAGGTCAAAAAATTCTAGCGGATGGTTTTTAAAGTGATTTATTTGAACAAATAAACCATTTTTTACCTATAATTGACCCCCTAATGTTATTTTCAACTAGCTACGCTCCCGTCCATATTTCCATTCGAGTTTCCCTAAATGCTAAATGTTTATCGCATAATTTTTTATTTTAATATTTAAATTTTTATATTTTTAAATTATATTTTATATAATTATATTTTATATTTTTTTCGTATCTCCACTTGATTACTTTTTTATTTTTAATGTTTAATGTTGATTTTTTATTTTTTATTTTTTCATATTATTTTAGATAATTTTTATTTGGTTTGCTACGGTCAAATATGATCAAATAAGGTCATACATAGTCAATTAAAGTGTTGAATGGCATGTAGTGTAATTATGTAAAGAGTGGAGGGCAAAATGGGGAAGAAATATTTGAACCTTCACCCCTCACTATTTTGTCGTTTTGTATCTGTATTCTATTATTATAAAGAAAATTAGTTTTAAACACCCTCTATACGTCGAATTTGGACTTAAACACCTATAGTACAAAAAGTTTTGATTTAAACACCCGAAGTTTGTCAAT
>JAWWMW010110827.1:0-10286 GCA_035048345.1 Echeveria elegans
TCCGTTGTCCAACAGAAGTCAACGGAAGCGAAACAAAAATTTCCTTTGCAATTCCGTTGTAATTTCGGTATAGTTAACAGTGGTATCGATTAAGATATAACACTTATTTTCTGTAGACAAAAACAACGAAAAAGTAACGGAATTCCGTTCCGTTTCGGTTACATTTACGTAAACAAGAACAGTGGCATGAATTTAAAAATATTAAATTATTTCCATTGACCAGAAACACACCGGAAAATTCCATTGTCATTCCGTTGCAGTCCGTTACCATGAAACCAAATGGATCTTAAATTAATCTCTCTGTCCTCTTTTGTCATTCCTGTTTTCATTTTTGGTGTCCCCTTTTATTCTTTATGTTTTAATTTCGGACAGTTCTTTTTCTTACTTTATCTCTCATTGTCCCTAATCCCCTTATTAAGACCCCTTAACATTCCAAAAGAGCATCATGGTACTTTATCGTAAGTTATCACCACCCCTTGAGCTGGAAGAACCTGAGGTACCGTGTATATCTGATTGTTTCTTATTGATTACCTCATGAACTATCTTCTTCTCCTTCTTTTCATGTTTAACCTGACGCCCCTTCTCTCCTCTGATAACCGTCTTGCCTTTATCCTCCTTAGGCTTCCAAAGTGCTGCTTTCGCCCTATTCATGTCTTGAGATTTAACTTCTGAGCATTACAGTTATGTCATAACTACAAAATACTAGCATCCATTCATAAATAACATCTTGAACGAATTTCCTCCTATCAATATCCATCACAGTAAACATATCCTTCTTAGGTTGAAGAATATCTAACTCAATGAGAATTCTAGCATAGGATATTCTCAACTTCTTTGCCCGTGAATTCATCGGTGATTACGGGTTTACCCATATCACTAGCAATTTTACTGAGATTAGACTTGCCCCAAAGTTGTAATGGTGAACTAGGCATTGTAACCCAGGCATGACACGCATCAAGTCCTCTTTCATAACAAAATCTGGCGTCCATTTTCTCAAATACAAAGATATTGAAAAGATTGTCTATGGACTTTACTGCAGCATGTCATCCCTGTTTTCAGTTGTCTTAAACCTTGCTATGAAGTACTCTTCATCATGGTAATACAACTCAGACAAAGAGACAAAGTTCCATACCTTCTCAATGAATTGCTTTACAACATTCATGGTCAATTCTTCCCTTACTGCGAAAAGGATTAGCCCTGCAACTCAATGCCACTTTTCGTATGTATTTGAAAATAAAATAAAATAATTTCAAAGAAAAAAGTGTTAGTTATTCAGTTATCGTGGCATTTAGGAAAACACATTTCTTGAAGGAAAAAAAAAGTCAAAAGTGCAAAATTTCCAGGTAGTGTTAGAAGGCCTAAAAGGGCAACAAAAACCTCGACAAGCATGATTAAAGCGATTAATTGTTAAAAGGCTTCAGCTTCACCCAGTGCTTCTTCTCTTCGTTTTGCTGTCGTTTGGTGTCACGATTATTGTAATCTTGTCTCTATATGTTCGTGGGAATTATGGTGGGTATGAAGTGAGTAAAGTGGAGTTGGAGGATTTACCTTGTGATGGTTGCTGGGCATTCTGTTTATACTAGTAGTGGTTGTGGGAAAGCGGATGAGGAGGGCTCGTGGTTTTTGGAGACTTACCAACGGCATCCTGGTCAAGCTGCTACTTTTTTTGGAACATATTAAGCAAGGTGTCAAGGTTACTGCTAGAAATGATGATGCATTGCGCTTTTGTTTAGCGCTGGAGAGATGAGGAAGGACGCAGGTCTCCGGAGCGAGGCACAAAGTTACTGGATGGTGTGGCTGAATCGAAATTATGGTTTGGTTAGATCTTTTCTCCTTCCACCGTGGTCTTCTTTTGTATCAATGACTGTTCAGACTGACCTTAAACTTGTTATGCCCAGTTGCCACCTCTAAAATATATGTTTTGAGTAGTGATTTGTTTTTGTCATGTGCAAATTTAATCTCGTTTCGCGATCCTTTTTATGTACTTGTACAGGAAACCATGAAAGTGTAAGATGGAGGGAGCTAAGCCGCTAACGGAAGAGCATGCAAGAGACAGCTTTGAGAACCTTCTGTTCAGTTTATGTCGATTTAAGAAACTTAATGGCTCGTATCCTCAAAACATACTGTAAGTCAAGTCCATCACACCACTCCGTGGGAATTATTTTGCAAGAATAATGTTAAGAATTTAGGATGAGTAATTTTTTGATGCCCAGTTTTCTTAATTTGAGTCAGTTTTGACTTCTGATTTACCTTGATATTTTTGCCACTGTGTTTGATCATCAGGTTGTAAGTTATGATTTCAAAGAAGACAGTTTCGTGCGTTTACACCCATCAGCAATAAGGTTCCCACTTCCCAGAGGAGAGGTTCTTTTACACTGGCACACCTGCCTCGTCGACATCAAAAATAGGGGAAGGAACTTGTGAAGGCAAAATTTGAACAAGACCCATATGGATGCTTAGGTTCCCTCAAAAGGAAAAAAAAAAATGGAAGAGATCCGTTTCACAGATCAGAGTCCCATATCCACAGGTCTGTCCTGAAATCAGAGGCTTTTTTAGATACTGTGGAGTTGATATTTATACAGGCTCGTTGCCATGGAGTACTTAAAACGACCAGGGTCGGCATGATCTTTTGAAATCAACTATGTGCTCACTTCGCAGATTAAGTTGCTCAAGCTTGGAGAGTCCTGAGTAAATACACTTGTAATAAGTCGGCATTTCCATTGATCATTCTTAAACGTCAAAGAAAAATACAAACAAATCAAGGGAAACATCTGACTGGATTGTAGGAAAACTCGATCTTGCCCACACTTTTTTCTTTGCATAAATTAAGAGCCATTGTTTCAAGGAAGAATCATATGCTAAGCTAATTTAGCTAACATGACCAAATCCAAAATTTTAACATCTAGAGTCGAATCTACTTTGACAATACCATCTGTGCCATCTACACCTATTAATTTGCCCGTGAGGCCTCGGAATACACCGCCCATGATTTTGATCCTATCTGATTTCTTTGGAGGCACTATATCCATTTCCGTGGGAAGCGCAGTGATAGTATCCCCTCTGCTAATGGATATTCTACAAGAACCATCCTGTAAAAGACGCACTCATCAGTGGCATATTAAAGACAATAGAAGATTCCCAGGTATGTTATCCAGTACAGTGATTTATCATTCAGATGTGTAAAACTCATAACTGATCATCAGTGGCATACTTCCATTGTTAACAGTTCACAATATTAGCGTCCAAGGGCAAGATTTCTCAAATAATCTCAGACACGTAATACAAACTGCACATCAATACTACAAGTACAAACATATATCAATGCAACACATAACTGGTCCAAGAAAAAAGTGAGGTAGCTTATTTTGTAATATCAGATTGATAAATCAAAACATACCGAAAGGACCTCTTGAATAACCCCAACACTTTCCTCGCCGTGTTTCCGTACAGTGACTAATATGTCTGGCATGAAGCCTAGTCCTTCATTTTCTCCCCCTGCCAAAGAGTCCCTTGTTAGAAACTTTGAAGTCATTAAGTACGAAAAAAATTAAAATGAATTAATGTTGCATTCTACAGTAATGTTCAGATTTAGTCTGAACTTTTCCTACTAGATCAAGTGAATCTACAAGGGTTATGCATTCAAGTATTTTATTCATGTAATATCCTGAATTTTCCAGAGTATGCTAATTAAAATTAGCTTCATAAAATAATAGAATGAACATAAATAGTCCTAAATAATTCTATTGTTAATTATTTGATTTGGGTATGGAGCCGTGTGAGCCATCAATCAAGCATTAAAAATAGTTACACAGCACCTGGGATGGCATACAGTTAACTATGTTTCAAGAGCCAAAGTATATCATTTGGAAGTTCAGGTTTAGGCTAACACAAAGGTTAGTTCTTTTGCGTCGAGCTCAAACAGCTGGCTTTCCATGAACCATGTTTCTAAATTATCATCCCGCATTTCACCTATATAGTTTGGTTTCAATTCTGTTACTTGAAGACTCTCAGATATTATAAACCATTATCTGATACAGCAAAGATCCCTAGAAAAAGCATTCTAAAAGGTTATGGATAACATGCTTTTCATGAAAGAAAAATTACTAAGGTACTCCTAACAAAATTCTTATCTTGTTTTTATTTCTTAGGCTTCATTCGAATAGTGATCGTTTCGTGTATTTGAATCACTTCAAATTCCATTCTAAAGTGGGACTGTCTGTAAAGTGTAAATATCAAAATAAATAAATATCTCCTAAGGGTATGTCACAATCTATGTAGTTAACTTTAAATACATAATGCTCAAAATGTTTAACAAACAACCCAGCCAATGTAATGTGATTAAAAATCACTGAAGAGGTGGTAATATGAGTTATTGACAACACCATAGTATGCAATCCTCAATAATAGTGATGCACACAGTGCATTTACCTATAGGAGACATGACGTCAAGACCTCCTGTGCCTGGTGTCATGGGCTGACCACCAGGTGTTCCTGGTAGATAAGAAGCCGACCCAGGCGTCATTATCTGACCGGGAGTAGATGGCAAGTATGGGCTAGGAGCATTGGCTGTAAGAAGATCCCATTGGATAAGATTATCAGATTCATTTACAATAATATATTGACAGAAAGAAACTGAACATCACTGTTATACACTGATTACCATATGCAGCTGTATCTTGAGGTGTTCCTGCATCACTATAACCTGCACTAGGAGTACTAGCCCAACCTGAACCTGGTGTAGGTGCCTCATATGTCCTTCGTGGAGGACTACCGGGCTGTTAAAATGGAAAGCGGAAAATTTCATTGGTCAAATAAGTACACTGAAATGCGGATACATACAGCAGATAAATATAAATGCCAAACTAGGTAGACACAGAACCTGATACTGCGGGCTGCTTGCCCATGATCCAGGATTCCCATCTTCCCAACTCTCCCTGATTGAAATTCATGGAAGGATTCAATAAATAAAGCCAGAGTGAATTACAGTCCACAAAAGATCCTTGTTTAGTCTTGATTGATGATAACGCTGAACCTCAAGTTACTCATAGAAACGACAAGGCAGTAACCAACCTTGCAGGAGTCATTGGCGTGTAAGGATTCCATGCTCGGTCCCGCATAGGAGTTCTCATGCCATCATGATGGGGCGTGGCTGTATACCAATTTTACAAGTAGTTTCACACAGGGTCAAACAGAATATAAAGGTGCATACTTTCTACACAGCTTAGCGTCTAACTATCAAGAGCTAACGAGACAAACCTCCCGAGTCTCTCATGGGCGTCATGTACGGATGCAATGGAGTCCTCGAAGGATGCATGGGTGTCTCACTTCCCATACCGTAACGTGATGAGTCACTGAAAAAATGAATGTGTTATATACCAACATTTGGGAATTGTTAATTCTCTTTTCTTTTAAGATACAATTTATTTATTTATTAAATTACCGGTACGGGGTCGTGACAACCACATTATCAGACACGTCTTCCCGACGAACTGCAAAAGTTGGATATTACATATTGTTTCACTTCAACAAGTCTGATTTAAAATAGTGTCACTAATTTCTTTACAGTGTTACTAGTAAAAACTAAACTTGCCTGTCACAACCCTCATTTGAGACTCCAATTCGATACGAACCTCCTGGCCTTTGACACCAGTAACTCGTCCACGGTAACCCTTGAATGCACCCTTGCGAATATTTATGGTTCTCCCAACAAGGGCATCATCCCCTCTCCCACCTCCATTCCGCCCTCCAACTGTCAGGAAGTAAAAAATAAATATTACTTCTTCAATGCATCACAGAAGGATTTCTAATAAACAAATGCGCTACCCGAAGCTTAAAAAAAGAGAGAGAAGGGAAATTTCATCACTGGCATAAACACAAATATTAACTTCTATTACATACAGTGCATTGGTGGACCACCTCCCCTGTTGGATCTAGCTGGCGAAGCTGGTATTCGGGTAGGGGTTTGCTGCTGAAATCTTGACCTCTATCATAGAAACCATGCATTTTCAAAATATGGCGCAGCTAAAAACCCACCAACTTGTTGTGTAATTATGATTTTAATATATATAAAAGCTTACATTACGGTCGCCATTTGCGCGTGAACCACCGACCACTACACAGGTTTCTGACTTGGCACAAATAAACCCAGCATGTTCAAGATGATGGCGATCAAAAATGAACAGAATGCCCCTATATATGTGTTCCACAGGACCTTGTTTTCCCTAAATTATTGATGGAACAGTCATTGTCATTAGTAAGCTAAAAAAACTTATCAGTGATACTCAGAGGGAATAGGGAGACCGTATACTTGGCATGGTCCTTGAAGGATCCTAACAACATCTTGTGCTGCAACTGTGTTATTGTAACGATCTTTGACACTTTGCTTTCTATCGAGTTTGCATTTGATCTCTCTCAGCTTGACCGTAAGAACCTCAGCTCTATCAGGTACTCCTTTGAGAACCTTTAAGCAGAAAAGGGAAAAAAGGAAGTGAACAGAGGTTCATTTTTCTAATACAAAGTACAGATATCATAAGACCCAGCAAACCTGGAAAGCCTCACTCTCTACTCGTATTATGACCCCGAAATTGCGGTCGCTGCATTGCATTAGGGAACATGAGATATCACATGCAAAAAATAGTAATCAAGAAAGCTATTTTAATCGCACAAAAATTTACTCTAGCAGGACAAGATCGCGCAGCTCATAGTCTCCAAGTTTGGTAATGCCAGAGGTGACCTCAGAGCTCTCCACCACATCATCAGCAAAAACACGAATCTGATAATGCGGCAGTATCTTAGAATTCGGAAAGACGAAACAGCATATAGAGGAGGTAAAGCAGACATGTAACAACCACCAACAAAAACCAGCCAGCTACAGAAAGTATTTTCGAAACAAAAAGTTCACCTCTTCCTTAGCTGCATCAGAAACAATGATGAGCACATGGCCTTCAACTTTTACAACGGTTCCGGTTGCACCCTCGTGAGCCCCAGAGACAACTTTTACATGGTTGCCTTCTTTAAAAAACTTGCACAATTCTTTCTCAGGAACCGCTAATATCTGTTGATAAGAACGTAAAAGTAAGCAGGAAAGTCTTTCAAATTACAGTACATATTCAATATGATAAGTTAGATAGCTTACAGGAAGTCCTTCCATTTTGGGTTTAATAAACACTTTATCTTCATCAACCTTTTCAACAGTGCCCTTAATGTTTTTTAGCTCACCCTTGATAACAACAACTGCATCACCCTTCAGAAAATGCCCTTTCTTTCTGTTAGCAAACAAGGCTGCTAAGCCAGCAATGTCCCCATCGCCATTTTCACTAGGGGTTCGGAATTTTTCAAGCTCATCAAATGTTGGCTGTACACCCTGGGTGCTAATAGACTTAGTGGACACTGTTTTGTATAAGAGACCATCCTTGAACTTCATTCCCTCAATGCTTTCAAAGTAATCGCCTGTCATCGGATCTCGTCGACGTTCAACAGAGATGTGCAGCTCTCTGAATAAGAGTAAAATAAACTAGACTGAGTACAACAAGGAAACTATAAACATCCATCTGTTACAGCATACAAGAACCATTCTCACCTTGCTTCATCAACACTCAATAATCGAGGCGGTGGAACAAAGGCCTTCTTCGACTTAATTTCCTTACCATCCTGAATAAAATGTATACTACCTTTCAATACGCGAACATATTTACAAAACTCAGCCGTGAGTAGATGTGCTACACATACAAAGAAGCCACATATGCATGCTTCTTTTACTTTGAATGACATATGCAATGTAGGCAGCATAATAAGTATGGATACTCACAGTATGCATACAGATAACTAAAATGAAGCAAAAAGATTACCAATTTGTTGGACAAGGCCTGTAAGTCTATTCTGGGTATCAACTTCACTGTAACTCTCTGCCTCACATTATCCACGTCCACCACCTTTAGGAGAAGAAAAACCCAAATGTTAGCAACACAACATACACAACCAATGACAAGTGCATATAATTTTTCATACCTTCGCTAGGTCTCCCTTGTATTTGCCGACCTTCAGTCTGACCCAAGTATCTCTCGCTATGTCAATTGCTTTACTTTCAACCGAGAGAACATCAGTCATTTCCCTAATCGGAACAAGTGTAATTTTCTGGGCATATATGTTGCGGAGTCCTTTGCAAGCCTAACAAAAAGATGAATACTTAATCAGAAAAATAAATTGATAGGAAAAAAAACTAAATTAATAATCATCCCGCCATACAAAACATGTACTGTAGGGAACACTTACCTCCCTGACGTGTGATTCTTTATCAGCTTCAATGTATATGTAGTTTTTCAGATGATCAAGAGCTATAGCAGACTTGATTTGCAGTTCAGATCCTTTATCTATACACTTCTGCATTAAACAAACAGCTGCCTCCCGCTCGCGACCAATCTAAAACCACACCAACATAATTCACCTAAGTTAATTCATCAACAAGTTAAAAGCTGAAACCAAGACAAATAAAAGAACCAACTTACAGCACACTTCACAATCCAAAGTTTAGGATCCCTAACGGATGGAAGAAGAGCTTGTTGCTCAACTTCAGTGGTCTCTTCATCATACTCCGCGTGACTCGGCCTGTAAGCATACCTAGCTTGAATTTTCCTCTCAAGAGCATCCACATCTTCCTCTTGCTCATCATCCCGTGTCAGCAGGGGCCTGCGGTGCATCCTTCTTCCATCATCATCCGGAATATCAGTTCCATCATCATTTATGAAACCTAAAATCCGAATTACACACAAATTCAACTCATCAAACTAGAGTCTAGAATTATTTTTTAAAAATTAAAAGAAAAAAGTGAAAAAAAATGATAAAAAAAGGGGAAACCCTAACCGTCCTCCCCTTCCTCCTCTTCTTCCTCCTCATCGCTATCAACAGCCGCTTCTAGGTCAAAAAATTGGGATCCAGACCTCCTTTTCACAGGTTTTCGACGCGCACCTTTACCATCACGACCACCGTTATAATCCTCATCATCATCATCATCATCATAATCATCAGCTTCATCTTCATCGTAATCATCTTCCTCCTCCGCAACGTCATCGATAAATTGAGATCTACCTCTCTTCTTACCACGCTCTGAAGTCTCTGCTTCAATTTCTTCATCGCTCGCTTCTCCTTCTTCCTCCTCCGGCTCGAGGTAGTCGTCGTCTTCGTCGTAGCGGCTCATTCCGGTGGTTACTGAAAATCTTGCTTTCGCTCGTTATGGTTGTTGTTGCTGTTGATTTTGAGTTCCGTTCCGTCCGATTGAAATTAAATATGACAACGGTGGCGACCAGAGCGAGAAGATGGGCCTAATAGACTGGGCTTGATTCGCTGGTCACAATGGGCTGGGCCGGATGGGCTTTCAGGGAAGTTAGTTTTGAATCCGTGTTGGCATCCATTTAAAATAGAGTTAACTATGCAATATGTATCATTTTAATTTTTACACAATATAAACACTATAAAAAAATTCTTACTCAAACACCAATATAAGATTTAAATTTAACAAACGATCACATTTATTAATAGAAAAACTTTAAAAATTCATAAAAAATAAAAAATATAATACAAATATGCATAAGATAATATAACGTTGTTTGGTTTTATTTCATTTAAAAAAAATTATATTTTAAAAAAATTTCAATTTTAAAAAATAATAAAATTTATATAAAAATTTTCTTTTTTAGAAAATAATTTTTTTTAAATATGTTTTAAGTTTTAAGTCTTGTACTACATGTATCCACCCATCGAAAAAAAAATATATCAATTTTTCGTTTTTCATATTTCATATTAATAAATCATAAGCACTTGGATTGCACTCTTAATTGACTTAATAAACTTAGTTGTGTTGTCGGTTAATCAACTAAAGCTAAGGTTTTCGGACGAGAGAAATAGACCAATCTCGGATTTTGAGGGGGTTTCATCTTTCAAGCAATCGCCATGTCTTGTTGTTCTGAGTCTCTTTCTCTTGAGTATGAAAAAGTAAAGAACAACAAAAATCTCAAGCTCGGACGCAATTTTTTGATCGCAGGCGTCAACTGCTTCACCATTCAAATTTCTTTTATGATTTATACCTTAGCCGCCCGGTTACGCGACGACACATGCGAGAAGTCTCTAGCGATGCTCCCTCTCATCATCACCTCCGTCTTGATTTTCTTCTCGCTCATCAGCCTCCTCGGATTATGTTTCGGTCTATGTTTTGAAGCCGCCCCCAAGTGGGTTTTTGGGACTTTCATGATGGTAATGTCGGTAGCAGTTGTGCTGTTTTTTATTTTAATTTT
>JAWWMW010110837.1:0-10285 GCA_035048345.1 Echeveria elegans
AAATTAAAAAATATGTAGCATTCAAAAATTTCAATTACAAGAATAAAATTATAGAGAGAAACGTTGAAAATCTTTATCAAAATTGAATTAAAACATGGATAAAATTTGCATCAGGACGACGAGTTTGGCACTTGTTTGTTATAAATGGATGCATATTGAACATTCTGGACGCAAAATTTGGATGCTAAAACGCTGGAAGCTAATTGAATTTTGAGTACATGTGGACGCTAATATATTCATATTTTTAACTAATAATTTTTTTTGATTATTAAATAGTAATATTTACAAAAAAGACTTAAAAAAAAAACAATTTCAACAGCGACCACGTGGACGCTAAATTAATTTGTTTAATTAAAAAAATACAATTTCATTAGCGACCACTTGAACACGAAATGAATTGTATTAATTAAGATATTGAATTACATCAGTGTCCAGTTGGTCGCTAATTAAATTGTATTTTTAATTAAACAAATTAATTATATATAATTTTTAATTAAAAAATCAAAACTATTAAAATATAATATTAAATTATTTTTAAAATTTAAAAGTTAAAAGTAAATATTTTACATAAATTATCGTTTTGTAACATAAAAGTAACATAAACTAATACGCATGCGGCGGTGACGATGGTGCCGGCGGAGCCTGGCTGGAAGAGGACGCTTCTGCCGGATTGGCCGTCAACCGGGCCATGAAAGCCTACATCGCTTGTTTCCACTCCCTTAATTTCGAGAGCTCATACCGAACGGCCCTTAATTCCGTGACCTCATCCCGAACCGCCCTCAACTCCGTAATCTGGTTCCTCAATCCTCATGTTCCGTAACTCATGTGTCAGCTGACTATTATCATGCACCATCCGGATCGGACGAGCGGCCTCGCGATGGGACGTCACATTCTGCTGACTGAAGAAGTCGGCTCTGCTCCTCCAACACCAAAAACTGTACCGCCCGGATCAACCCCGCCGACAGCCTCGTAGTACATGTAGCATGAATCCTGATACGATAGCAACGTCTCAGATTGGCTGCTCATCTAGATGAGGATCTCCCGAGTCTGCTCCTAATACATGTTGAACATATTTAAATAATGAACAATAAATAAAAAATAATTGAATCGAAACTATTTAACGGTACACAATTTACCGTTATCTCCTGCGAACGCTGATTCAGTAACTTTGTACGCTCTGGCGCGTGTGCGTGAGTGAGTGTGAACCATCGACTCGTGAGGCGTGACTTGCCTCCCGAGCTCGACTTCCTACAAATAAAATAAAATTTTAAACAATTAAATAAATTTAAAGCTTCTAATCGAAAAGGAAACTATTTAATTAACACATACCATGTAACGCCGATGTTCGAGCATTCCTATCGACCCCGTGGTGTGCAGCGATGGCTGAGCATTCCGATTTGCTTTCTGACGCTCCCGCACTGTTTCGTACTCAGGCGTACTCCACTGCGCCATCCATTGGTCTCATGAATCTCGGCTTCTTCTTCACCACTCAGGCCTTGTGGACAGCGTCGTTGTAGCGCTTCGCTGCCATCTACTCCCATATCTTCTAGACATTTGCAGCACTCATACCTTCCGCTGACTCATCCAGCGGAAGTGCGTCTGAAACAATAAAATAATTATATGAAATATAAATATTGTGTGTACTTGAAAATTACACACCCTCCATGAAGCACACCAACGGTCTCGAGACGTCTCGCTGGGAGGTGATAACTTGAGTCGCCCAGCGCGACACCCTATGACTGGGCTCCAACCTATTAATGAAATAAATAATCGAGTTAGTTTGTGAAACGGTTTAAAAATAAATATTTAAAAACAAGAAAAACTAACATCCCTCCAATCAAGCTCAGATCCCAAATAACGTTGAGATCGAGGGTTCGTGGCGGACGAGTTGCTCGGGCAACAATTCTAATGGTCGTGGTTGCGGCCTCTGTCTCGGCAGAAGGGCTCGTACCACTCGGACCTGCCATGTCACGCGGACCCTGTTTGGGTGAGCCCGAGAGATGGCCGATACTGGCCAAAGGGAGTCCCAATCATCGTCTGACTCGGTTCTCTCCAAACTCCTGGCCTGTGTCTCGACATCACCATGTTTTGCATCTGGCAGATCCTTGCCAGACTCGAGAGCGTCTCCCATGACAGGTGGCGGGCGTACCCCACGATGATGTCCCGTCGTAATCTCAAATTTACAAAATAATATAAATTACAAAATTAGTCCCTAATATCTAAAAATTTACATAATTTATGTCATAATGAATCAATTATATAATTAGTCTTAATTAGTCCATTTCAACAATTTCCACAAATTCAACAATTTCAACAATTCCACAATTCCACAAATTCATCAAATTCCACAAGCTCAACAATTCCACTAATATCAACATATACATATAATTCCACAAATTCAATACTAAACATCCAAACAATCAACTCAACAATATCAATTTCAAATTCAATAATTTTAAAAATTCAACAATTACACAAATTCATCAAATTAACAAAGAATTGATGAAATGAAAAGAGATTACCAAAGTTTTGATGGCGATGGTATGGCAGTGCAAGGCGACGGACAGCGGTGCAAGGTGACAGACGGCGGACAAGGCTGCGACAGGTTCGATTTCGTGGAGGGAGAGAGCGCTGTAGGGAAAATATTTAAGCTTGGTTTTTATATCGATTGTTAGCGTCCACGTGGTTGCTAAGTTAAACCCTAGCTTAGCGACCACGTGGACGCTAACTCACTACACCAAACTGGAACTTTTGCGTCAAGACCTCTTGGGCGCTAACTAATTAATGGACGCTAATTTGCATGGGAAATTTTGGCACGACAAACTAGCGTCCACGTGGTCGCTAAAATGCGAGCGAAAATTTTGCGCGAACAAATTAGCGTCCATGCAGTCGCAAACATATATATATTTTTAATTAGATATAGTTTAGCGTCTGTTTTTTTGCGCCCACCGACACATTTGCATCCATGTGGTCGCCAAATGCAAAAAAGTGCTTTCTTTGGCGACCACGTGGACGCAAAATTTAAGTTTTTAAATACAACATCATTCTCCCTTGTTTCTATAAAATTCACCATCGAATCCACCATAAAAAAATTGTATTTTAGGCAGGGATCAGGAATCAGTTCCGGCAAAGAGTTAAAAATAGAATAAACTTGTAAGTATTTAAGTTTTGGCTATTTTATTTACGTGTATTATTTTGCAAAATTTTGGTTATATATTAATTTGCGTTATTAATTTTTTTACAGTAAATATAAATAAGAAAATATGTGAGTGCATGTACGTGCGTTTAATTAATGGATTATATAATGATGAATATGTCGCTGGCGTTGAACAATTTATGAAGTTTTGCATATTTATGGCCACCTATAACATAGATGATCGGAGCGTGCGCTGTCCGTGTCAAAAGTGTAAAAATAGGAAATTCTTCCTCCAGATGAGGTGAGTTCGCATCTACTATCTAAGGGATTTGTTCAAGACTATTACCAGTGGAGGACACATGGAGAGACAGACGAAATGTTTGCTGCATTACTGGACGAGTCTAGACAATACGAAGACGGTCCCATCAATGTGCAGGCGACTGATTATGTGATGAGGGGACAACATTGAGGCACCACATATTATGCAATATAATGATTTTAAAAATATGCAACATATGGTGTACGACGGGTTTGGTGTGCAACCTAATGTTAACATCACGCAAAATGAAGGTGCATCACACATGTCCTTTTCCCGAACCACCTAATTCAGAAGCACAATGTATGTATGACATGTTAGACGCTGCCAACAGGCCGTTATGGCCTGGTTGCGACATCAGTCAGTTGGCAGCTGCGATGGAAATGGTAAGTCTCAAGTCCAAACTTCGATTGACAGAGTGCGGTTACGACATGATTTCAGATTATGCAGACACATCTCACACCCCGAGACAACATTACCAGAATCATTTTATGATGCTAAAAAATTAGCGGAGGGTCTTGGCTGCCGTTCGAAACAATTGACTGTTGCAGAAATCATTGTATGATATACTGGGGTGTAGACACGGATTACAATTCGTGCAAGACATGTTAGCACCCGAGATGGAAACAAGCTAAAACGAAGTTGGTGCCATTTTCTCGCACGTTTTATTTGCCCATAACTCAACGTCTGCAACGACTATACGCTTCTGAGGCGATTGCCTCACAGATGCGTTGACACTTTGAGCACGTTCAAGAAGACGGTGTAATGTGTCATCCTTCAGATGAAGAGGCTTGGAAACATTTCGATAGGGTGCATCCAGATTTTTCTTCAGAGGCAAGAAATGTTAGGTTGAGATTATCTACTGTTGGATTCAATCCATTTGGGGCTTAAGGCAGCAATACTCATGATGGCCAATTATTATGACATTGTACAACCTTCCACCATCCATGTGTATGCGGGATGAGGTTATGTTTCTAACTTTTATTGTCCCGGGCCCGAAGAGTCCGAAATAGAGGTGTATCTTCAACCGTTAATATCTGAACTGCAAAGTTTGTGGCATAGCGGATCCTTCACATATGACGTTTCAAAGAAAAAAAAAATTGTTATGCGGACGACTGTAATATGGACTATCAGTGACTTTCCTGCATATTCCATTTTGTCAAGTATTATAATATATTCATAATCAATCAGCTCATTACCTTTATATATATAAATTTTGTTATATGTTTAATCGAATTGTAAATAATGAAGGTTGGAGTACCGCTGAAAATACGCTTGTCCTCACTGCATGGAGTATACCGATGTTTTTTACTTGAAGAATGGACATAAAATGTGTTGGTTTGACTGTCATAGGAAATTCGTACCCATTGACCATCGTTTCCGCAACAACAAGACAACTTTCAAGAAACGCAAAAGGGTCCTCAATGATGCTCCGCCGGTGCGAGATGGTTATGAAGTGTTGCAACAAATTGAGAGAATTGGGCTGTTGAAAATCACTGAAGAGAGTGCTGAAGAACATAACGCGAGGGTCAGTAGAGATTCCAGATGAATAAAAAGAAGTATTTTCTGGGACCTACCTTATTGGGCCAGTCTACGTGTTCGGCATAACTTGGATGTCATGCATATCAAGAAAATTGTATTCGATAATATTTTCAACACGGTGGTAAAAGTTCATGGCAAGTACAAAGACAACTTGAAGGCAAGGATGGACATCAGAGAATTGTGCAAACGGCCCGAACTAGAACCTGATGAGACCAACAGTAAGTATTAATTGCAAGGCGGGATACACGCTGAAACGTGATCAGAAGAAAGTTCTATTCGAATGGTTGAAGACAGTTAAATTTTCAGATGGTTACGCTTCAAATCTAAGTCATTGCATTGAAATGCACAAACTGTGAATGGTCGGTATGAAGAGCCATGAATGTCATGTCGTTATGAAGAGGTTGTTGCCTGTTGCTTTTTGACCTTTCTTAGAGAACAGGTATTGGGAGCCTATCGCACAGTTGAGTGCATTCTTCAGAGATCTTACTTGTTATGAGTTGAAGTTCAAAATAGCACATAATCTGCATTCAGAGATACCTATCATTCTGTGCAAGTTGGAGAGGATTTTTCCACCTGGATTATTTAACTCAATGGAGCATTTGCCTATCCATTTGGTAATGAAGGCAGCAATTTGTGGCCATGTACAGTACAGATGGATGTACCCATTCGAGAGGTATTTATGTGAACTTGTATTTAATTATTTAATTAACTTTTTCCTACTAATCGATTACTAATTATATTTCCAACTCACATTTGTGGATTTCTTCGGAGATTCAAGAACACAATCAGAAATAAAGCGCGCGTGGAGGGGTACATTTGTAGTGAATACATAGTTCAAGAGATATCGACATTTTGTGGATTTTATTTCAACTCAAATGTTGCGAATAACCAAATGTCCCAGCGCCGCAATGATGATGTCCTCGAGGAGGGTGTAGATTCGGACGATTTGTCCATTTTCACGTTTCAAGGTCGTACTTTGGGTAAACCCATACGGAGAAATCTTACGGATGATGAGTACCATTTGATACGGACTTATGTCCTACTCAACTGTGAAGAAGTTGAACCATTTGTGGAGTAAGATATTTTTTATTTTTTAATATATTTATTTCATTTAACGATTTAGTTTTGATAAGATATTTTTAATTCTGATTAGATAATTCCTTGAAAACATCGTGCGAATGGCGAATCCTGAAATTACGGACAGCGCCGAACAACGTATATTGGAATCACAATTTTGCCATTGATTTTACCAATATGTAAGTCTTTCATATCTAAATTGTTATATGTATATTTTACTGCATGTAAAACTTTGTTATATATTAATTAGTGTCTGTTGCGCAGGTCGATAAATCGAAATAATCAATTGATAACAACATCCAAACTTTGGCCCGTGGACCCGCTAGAGTTGTTAGGACTTTCCTGGATATGTGGTGAATGGTTATCGTTTCCACACAAAGACTCATTCGTCAACGAGAGTGGAATTTGTGTACAAAGACAAACATTTGGCACCGACGAAGAGGACTACTACGGAGTTCTGGTTGAAATTATTGAGTTGAACTATTTATCACCAACGTTGAAGCGGTCTGTAATTTTAGTTGCTCGTGGTTTGATACCAAAAATAGGGGATGGACTCGCGTGCATCCTCAGATGAAGATAGTCGACGTCAACCGACGCAAGAAAATGGCTACCAAGGATTCTTACATATTCGCATACCAGGCATCTCACATGTATTCCATTGAATATCCAAAGACAAGGCAACAAGATGATGACTGGTCAGGAGTATGTAAATTGAAATCTCGTGTATGGTCTGAAGAGGGTGTTGAAAGTTCGAATCACCGCATTATAGTTCCAGAACCGTTCCAACAAGAACCCACATTCATCATGCAAACTATCGATGATCCACTAGCAGATGTTGACAGAAAAGGTCTGTTACATGATTCGGCTGGTCTGGTATATGAATTTGAAGAAGAGGACGAAGATGAAGAAAGTTCAGAGGAAGAGCTTCGAACTTCAGAAGACACCGAAGAAGAAGATGAATTGTAATTGTTGTTGTATTTGATTAATTATATTTTCATTTATGATTACTTTTCTAATACTCATATATAATATTTTAATTATTTTAATACGATAGAAATTTATTAATACTATTTTTATATTAATTATTGTATTAGTTATTCTAATAAATAATATTAATTAAAAAATTAGCGACCACATGGACGCTAAATGTTAATTCAACATTTAGCAATTTTTTACGTCTCTGTCACATTTTATTTTCAAAGTTAGCGACCAATACATAATTTTGCTAACTTAGCGACCACGTGATCGCTAAATGTGAAACAAATTTTACCCTTAGCAAATTTTACATTTCTGTCAAATTTTATTTTCTAACTTAGCGACCACGTGGTCGCTAAATGTGAAACAAATTCAACCCTTAACAAATTTTTACGTTTCTATGACATTTTATTTTCAAAGTTAGTGACCACGTGGACGCTAAATGTGAAACAAATTCAACACTTAGCAAATTTGTTACGTTTCTGTCACATTTTATCTTCATGGTCGCTAAATGTGAAACAAATTCAACAATTAGCAAAATTTACATTTCTATCACATTTTATTTTCAAAGTTAGCGAAGTGGTCGCTAAATACATAAATTTTCTAACTTAGCGACCACGTGGTCGCTAATTATGAAACAAATTCAACCCTTAGCAAATTTTTATATTTTTGTCACATTTTATTTTCAAAGTTAGCGACCACACGGACGCTAAATGTGAAACTTTTGGCGGCATAATAAAAGATTAGCGACTACGTGGTCGCTAATTGTGAAATTTTGGCGGCATGATAAAAATTAGCGACCGCGTGATCGCTAAGTGTGAAATTTTGGCGGCATAACTGAAATTTAGCAACCAGATGGTTGCTAAGTTCAGATTTAATGTGCCAAAATTAAGGATTAGCGACCACTAAAAGCTCCGCCGCCAATCGTCGCCGTCGACGCTTCCCTTGCTTTTCGTGTCCTTTTTTATTATTATTGTAAGTGTTTATTTTATGTTTATTTAGTGTATATATGTTGAATTAGTTAAACTGTGAGTTTTATGTTTATTTGGGATTTACTTAGTGTATATATGTGAATTTGTGTGTTCATATATGTTTTTGTTGTTTATAATGTTGTTGTTATTTAGTTAAAACTGTGAATTTTATGTTTGTATATGATTGAATTTGTCTGATTTGATAATATATGTGAATTTGTATGTTTATATACGTCATTATTGTTGATCATGTGAAATTGTAAGTTTATATACATCATTATTGTTGATATTGTTGTTAAATTATGAATTGTGAATTTTGTTGTGAATTACTGTTGATACGTCATTATTTTTATTGAATTAGTTGTAAACTGGGATATGTTTATATTGTTGTTAAGATTATGACTGGACGCCGTAGTGTTGCACGTCCCCCAAGGGCCACGGGTGACGCTCCCCAATTTGGAGAAGGTTCACGGGCGTCTATGGACACGAACTAATTTATCAACTCGTTCGACTTTACCCACTTGGCGTCACCCGATCCACAGCAAGGAGCCACAGCGCTTCGCATGACACAGACGCCACCACCTCTGCAGATGTCGCTGCCTCTGCTGATGCCGCCGCCTCAGCTGTAGCGGTGCCGACTCTAAGACCTAGACCAGCACGCCAGCAACGAACCCTCGATGAGGGTGCTGTCTGGGATTTGGTTGTTACTGTCGACAGGTTAGTTTTACTGTTTATTTATTTATTATTTTTAGACTGTTAATTCATAAATTTAAAAATTGTTGATTAATTTGAATTGTAGGCTAGAGCCCAGCTTCAGGGTGGCGTGTGTGGCTACTATCGTCATCACCTCCCAGATGGATCAGAACGCTTGGAGGTTTTAGAAAGCGAGTAGAGCGTCATTAGACGGCTGGTGTGCGGCATGGGAGAAGCAGGCGGGGAAACGCTACAATGACCTCATCTATAAGTTTCGAAGAGATAAGGTACAACCTCGCTAGATAGATGATGCAAGCTGGGACTGATGGATGACGGAATGGAACAAGTCTGCCTTAGCCGCACTCCGAGAGCGACAAAAGGTGAGCTAACCCGTCGCTCCACACAACGGGGTCCATAGGAATGATCGAGCACCACGGTCGCTTGGTATGTAATTATTTAATAGTGCCTATTTAATTTAACCTTTAAATTTATTTTATAAATATTTAATTTTATATGCAGGAGGCGGAACTCGGGAGGCCATTCACGCTTCACGAATTGATGATCCACACTCATTCACGCGCGCCAGAGCGTACTCAGCTAGTGGATGAGCGTTCGCATGAGATAGCGGTAAGTTTTGTAATTATTAATATTTGTCATTTAACATTTTAAAAATATTATTCATTATTTTAATAATTATTTAACATATATTAGGACCGGACTCGGGAGATCCTCACTCAGAGGAGTAGTCAGCAGCCTGATCGGGAGCTATCCTTTCAGGATTCCTGCGAGGCATATTACGAGGTGGTTGGAGGTGTTGGCCTTGGCGGGGCAGTTTTTGGAGTTGTAGGAGCAGTGCCGGAGTTCTTCAGTCAGCAGATTACCTCCTCCAAACGCGAGGCCGCTCGCCCCGTCTAGCTGCAGCGCCGCAATGATCAGCTGTCGCAAGAGATGACCGAAATGAAGAAGCAAATGGAGGAGGCTAAACGGAGGATGACAGAAAATGAGGAGGCTAAACAGAGGATGGAAGCTTGGGTTGCCGAGATGCGGGGCGATAAGACTTTCTCTTCCAGGCAATCGCCGCCGTCACCACCAGCACCACCACCAGCACCGCAGGCAGATTAGCCTGTATTTTTTGTTATGTTTTAAAAAATATTTATTTTGTAAAATCTTTTTAGTATTAAACATTTAAATTTTAAAATTTCTTATTATTTCTTATTTTTATATTTTATTTATTATTTATGAAATAAATGTTAAATAAATTTTTATATTATAATTTTATATTATAATTTTTTATATTAAACTTTAGCGTCCAAGTGGTCGCTAAAGTTTGGCGTCCAATTGGTTGCTATTTATTCCCTAATTTTAACTATTTTCGTAATTCTAATAATAAAAATATTTTCAAAAATATAAACTTTAGCGACCACATGGTCGCTAGGTAATAAATTATGTAGCGGCTACGTAGTCGCTAATATTTTAATTTCTAAATTTTTTGATTAATTCTTTAGCGACCAAGTGGTCGTTAATATTTATATTTTTAAAAATGTTTTATTTAATTATTAGGCAACCAAGTGGTCG
>JAWWMW010110847.1:0-10284 GCA_035048345.1 Echeveria elegans
AATTAAAAATAATATAATGGAACTATATTCAAAAAATTAGAAATATATAGCATTCAAAAATTTCAATTATAAGAATACAATTATAGAGAGAAACGTTGGAAATTTTTATTAAAATTGAATTAAAATATGGAGAAAATTTCCGTCGGGACGACGGGTTTGACACTTGTAGAGTATATTACTCCCTAGGACTGGTATTTTATAGATGGTACTTGGTCAATTTATCTAGAATTAAATACCAGATAACTTAATTGTATCTAAACAATTAACTTTTTATACAAATCTGATCACGAGTTTACAGGTGTGAATTAAGCTCACAATTTGATGATTAAAGTCACATAATATATAGTCTCCGCTTTCAAAATTGCCATGAATGAAGTACAAAGCAGTATAAACCTGTTAGAACTATATCAAAAAGCCTGCCTAGAAGATCGAACTTGCATATCCACCTAGGGATCGAGTTTGGCTGATTAAGTGCTTAATATATAATCCTCGAGAAAAATGTTTTCTAAAAAGTAATACTAGTAAATTTCAATTACTATATAATCATGCAAGAGGTCATTTGGTCAAAATGTCTCCTCAACGATGATGTTGACTTTCTGCTGCCGGAATGCAACTCAAACATGTGATGATCTACAATTCAAAAGCATGCAACGAAACAAAACTTGATACATCAGTACGTTCCGAGATCTTATAACCCATGTTGTTTTGTATGAAGCAGGCTCCAAAGTCCAGACCATATGATTTCGCAGTTATTTTCTAACTATTAAGCGCATATTTTCGGGCATTCATTCGTTATGTTATCTAGTTTGACGATAGGATTTAAAAGTATTAGTTAGAATTTACAAGTTCAGATTTTTGGATTTCAGTTAAATACATTATTTCATATAATAATTAAATTAACGTAGGAACGTAATAACCACTGAAATTATAACTATTGTGTTCATGAGATGAACACAAATTCCTTACGCTCATTACCATTTTATTGGTGAACATACGAGATTTGTGTTCATGTGATGAACATAATAGTTATAATTTCATTGGATCTTACGTTCATACGTTAAGAATGGTTCTTATCTAATTCAAAATCAAGAAGGAAAAAGTATCTGAATCATGTAGTATTTACATAGCACATTCATATATATATATAATTTCATATTGAAGCTTGCCACTGATGGATGGATGGATCATCAAAATCTGATAGTTAAAAAAGTTAAATTTGAAAGAACATACCTTAAATTCAACTGACACTTATCTGTACGACTGTTTGTGATTATTGATGAGTTGAACACATAGTATATATACACAGAATGCATCAAACGAAAATAAATCTAATATCGTCGAAATGACAAACGATAAAATTAATGCATACATATATTTTTCTTACTTCATTATTTTAATTTACTATCATTAACCATAAATCAAACCAGAAATGACTCGGCAAACAAGTCTAGTAGTTGATTCTCGTCTGCACTATTATTGTCAGCATCGTCCGTGGCTGAAGACGTCTTCAAGACTTGCAGATACTCATCGTACATTTTTTTCAAGTTCTGCTCGTCACCAAAGAAATCATCTTGATAATCAGTGCAGAGTTGGTACTGATCATCATCATCATCAAACCCTAAATGAAAATTATCCGACCCGGCGTCTTTCATAATGTTATAGTCAGTATCTCCACTGAAGGTCTGATCATTGTTATTTTCTCCAATGAAAAAATCTGCCCCAGCTTGAATTCCATTTTGGATACTGATCATCTGATCACCACTCGGAGGCTGAATATCGCTTGTTATGGTGCTCATAAAGCTGCCATTCCTCGGCAGGACTGAAAACGAACTGACCCTGACCGGTTTTGGTAGATGCACGATGTGCTTCCTCTTATCATCATCCTGACCATCTTTGATGGAACTCTTGTTTTTAGTTTTATGCTTCTTGCTATAATCGTTATCATTGGTCGTTTCTAGAGTGACTTTTCTTTTTTTGAGCTTATTATTCTTGGAGTTGGTCTCGGCTTGGTCTGACCCATCTGGTAGTGGTTTATGGGTTTCGGGGTCAATGCCTTGCGCCCGGAGCTTCTTGCTCAGGTGGGTGTTCCAGTAGTTCTTGATCTCATTATCAGTTCGACCAGGTAGCCTCCCTGCAATAAGTGACCATCGGTTGCCAAGAAGGATGTGAAGCCTTACGATCAGGTCGTCTTCATCGCTACTAATGTTGCCTCGCTTAATGTCCGGCCTTAGATAGTTCAGCCACCTTAGCCTGCAGCTTTTTCCACATCTCAAGAGTCCTACAAAGCACCAAATTCACCAAAAGAGTCAAGTGTAAAGTTGTTAAGTATGCATGTTTTCCTAGCTATAATTGCACCCCTATTAAGGAAAAAGGGTTAAAAGAAATGTAGCGATCACCAGCTTTTTTTGGCAAGGATCTCCAATTGCCTTCACCATGAGCTTGAATGTACTTAGTGAGTAATGTATCTTCTCTAGGAGTCCATGGACCTCTATGCAACCCAACTTTCGAGCAACAAGGAGCTCGTCCCATATCGTATGATCTCCTCACAAAGCTGGGAGAAAAGAAAGAGGCCGGGCCTGGAGCTGTCGAAGATTATGTTATCGAGAAACAGATGACTACCAAAAGCCACAGTCCTAAAAACACATGTGCATCACTTATATACAATGTCCCAGAGAACTCCAACAAACTTTCCACTATGTACGATGGCTAGCTATACGTCTGAATGAGGTCATATCACTCCCCTATATGAGTTGAACTATTACTTGCTTCAAAATATACAATTAACAAAAACTATTACTCCAACATGTTGTAATTACACAATAGTAATAATTGCTAGTTAATTTTGTGATAATCTTTTAATCCAACTACCCTTCTCACAAATGCAGCTAACGTTCCATTCGTATGAGCAGAAGTTCGGTAGGCTTGTGATTTATGGCCACTAGTTGGAGCAGCTAGGAGCCTCAATGTCCTTGCTAAAATCTATTGCTAGCTATTTCGCACATGAATCATGAAAATCGTACTTCATCATTCATGTGATTATTCAGGTACCTTAAACTTTGTAGTCTTTGTGATTTTTTGGTGCCTTCATTTCAACTTAGATTTAAGTTATTAGGTATTTTTTTTATATCAAAGCCGAAAGGAACAATGAAAGACCACAATATACAACCTGCTAACAACTACTAGGTCCTAAGTATATAGGACAAGCGTCAAGCTTAAACCAAGATAATTCAGTGTCTCTAGCATGCTTTGCAACAGCGTCCGCCATAGAGTTTGCATCCCTCCTGATCAAGCCTATCTGCCAGTTTTCATGTTTGGAGAGCTCATCTATGCAGGAATAAACCCATAAATAATTACCTGGGCAGTCCACTGGAGAGCCAAACCATAACATTTCAGCTGCTCTAGTGCTGTCAGTCCCAAAAATAACTTTGGCATACCCAAGCTCATTTGCCAGATTCATTCCATGTTTTATAGCAAAACCTTCCGCATCCATACTGCATTTAACATTGTATAGGCATACAGCCCGAGCAGCAATCACCAGTTCATTATTGTCTCTGCATATGGCTCCCACGCCAGCAGTACATCCAAGACCCTTCCAAGCGCCATCACAATTTATTTTAACCAAGTCCATACATCAAGTTAACTTGGCATATTGAGACCTAATTTGGTAAACTGAGTTGCACTGTTAGAGACGTTTAATGAAAATTATGATTCTCATTTTGACAGGGCGGAGCCAAGAATTTCCTGGCGAGGGGCGGAAATAGAAGGGGTTCGGGGGCAGCGCCCTTGATTTTTCTTTTCGAACAGTATAAGTTAATAGATGATTCAGTTCTAAAAAAATTAATAAAATGAGGGGAAATGTCGTATACAGTTAATATACTCTATTAAAAAATATTACAATGATTAGGTAAAGAGTACAATGATTCTGATAGGAATACGAATATTGCGTTTTTAATGTTACATTGGTGTAGTAGGGGTTTTTTCCGGGCACGGAGGGGTCGGCCGCCCCCTCTCGCCCCCTACCTCCGCCCCTGCATCTTGATGTCCTGGATAGCCATTTCTTCCTCATTGTGCCATTTACGGCTTCTGCTGAACCAAACAAACCAAATTATACAGGGACTAACTGCAAATCATTCACGCCCATGTTCAACGATAAGTAGTATATCCAGTCTACAAAGTTAACAAAAAGAGGTGTAGGTGCCTGGAGTACTGTCTTGAAAAGAATATCTTTGCCTGCAATTGAGAGAGCCCTGTTGCACCAGTTGGCAGTACTACTCTGAAATTTGTCGATGAGAGTCTGGAATGCTACGCATTTCCGAGGACCATAAACGAAGGGCATTCCAAGATGTTAAAAAAGTTAAACTGCCTTATTCTTGTTTAAATTTTAATGAAATACTAACAATTAATTTAATAAGCAGAAAAATATAAAATCATTAACAATGGGAATTTTAAATACATTTTTATGCAATCTTAAAAAATAAATAAACACTTTGAATTAAAACATTTTGATTTAAAAATTTTTTTTAAAAATTGAAACCATTGATTTTATAGTTTGTAAACTCATCCAACGGTTGTTATAATATTGAAGATCATTATTAAATAAGTTCATTTAACCTATTATTTATATAATAAAGTAAGTTTTTATTATCAAATCTCAACCGTTGACTGATTATTCAACGATTGAGATTTTATAGTTTGTAATCTCAACCACATTTGTTCTTGATCTTTACCCTTATTATTTTTCCAAAATGAATGGATTTCTTATAACTCAAATGGACAATTAAAAATGAAAATAAATAGATCATCTAGCCATTCATTAATAAAAATTCATCCGCCAAAGCCTTTTGCGAGACAAATGATAATTTTTGTCTCAAGATAGAGAGAGCTGTCGTGGGCTCCATACTGTACCATTGGCTTCAGCCCACCTCGCCGTATTGTTCTTCTCAACTGATCCGCTCTTTTCCCAAAACCTCCTAATAGCTCCATAATAAGCGGCTCAAAATAAATCCTTTAGCCGAAAAACCGGTGTCACACCTAGAAATTTTCTTTCCTCTGCTCTCATAGCTGCTTCCCCTGGCTCCAACATTGCATATTGCCCAACAAAAAGACACACAATGGACACATCCAGACACAAATCCCTGTCGTCGTCCCAAGCATGCACAAATATATTCGCGGACTTCTCCCCGCCCTCAAGAAGGCCAACTACCTCTAGCCTAGGCCCATCACTACAAGAAATTGACAAATTTTGTGTCCACAAAAGTGGACGCTAATTCGCAAAATGTGGACGCAAATGTCCAATTTGCGTCCACAAAATCAACGCAAAAAGTGGACGCTATAACACTGGACGCTAATTTTATTTATAATTTTTTTAAAAATATTTTGAATATAAATATTTTATTTTCAATTTTTACGAAAAATATAACATAAAATAAAATTAACGTTCACGTGGTCGCTAATTTTATTTATAATGTTTATAAAAATTTTCAAATATAAACATTTTATTTTAAATTTTTTTAAAACATTTTGGATAACAAAATTTTTAATTCAAAATTAAATAAAAAATCTTTTTAAGAATATTTTGAATATTAATATTATAGTCAACTTTTTTAAATTTTTTTAATATAAATATTATGCAATTGAAAATCCTTAATCAATAACCTTAATGATTTTACTCAAAATACAAAAAAATAATTGATTAAATAAGCTGTAATAATAATATAGTTAATTAAAAATTATAGGAAGGATGTGGTGGTGTTGCAGGAGAGAATAGGGAATCGCGCAGGACGTGGTAAGTTGATCGAATGATTTGTTAAGTTGATGAAATGAGGCAGAGAGTTAAAATTGATATATATATATATATGATGTGAATTAGCTTTAGCGACCACGTCGATGCTAATTTTAAATTTGACGCCTTTTATGTCAAAAATTAGCCTTCACGTGGTCGCTAATTTTAAATTTGACACCTTTTATGTTAAAAATAAGTGACCATGCGGACTTAAATTTTAAATTTAGCGCCTTTTATGTCAAAAATAAGCCTTCACATGGTCGCCATTTTTCCACTTGGCACCTTTTATGTCAAAAATTAGCGTCCACGTGATCGTTAATTTTGAATTGGCGTCTTTTATATCAATAATTAGCGTCCACATGGTCGCTAAGTTAATTCAAAAATTTTAAAATTTAAAAAATTAATTTTGAAATTTTGAAATTTTGAAATATTTAAAAAATGAATTTAAAAATATTTTAAAAAATAACATTAGCGACCACGTGGTCGCTAATTTAATTCTAATTTTTTAAAATTAAAATAAGCGACCACGTAGTCGCTAATTTAATTTTGATTTTTTAAAAATATTTAAAAATTAATTCTGAATTTTTTAAAAAATAATTAAAAAATAACAATGGCGACCACGTGATCGGTAATTTAATTATGTTTTTTTAAAAATAAACATTAGCAACCACGTGGTCACTAACTTAATTCTAATTTTAAAAAAAATAAATATTAATTCCAAATTTTTGAAAAAATTAAAAAATAATATTAGTGACCACATGGTCGCTAATTTAGTTCTATTTTTAAAAAATAAACATTAGCGACCATGTGATCACTAATTTAATTCTAATTTTTTAAATTAATTATAATTAATTATGATTTTTTAAAATATTTTAAAATAATATTAGCGAACACGTGCTCGCTAACTGGCCGCTAATTTTTTTCAACAAAATTTTGTGCAAAAAATAGCTTTCAAGTTGACCTCTGCGTCCACGTGGATGCAAAATTAGTATCCACTTTTCATTAGCGTCCACATGGATACTATATTTGCGTCCAACTTGGACGCTAAATTGTCCGATTGGTGTAGTACATGTTAGCCCCTAAAAAAGTAAACAATGATTCTATGACCGCATTATGTCTCCTAATCTTCCTCCCACCACCCGGACAACGAGAATAATGATCACCAGCTGCGTCCGAGGTTTGCATCCCCCTATAGGTCGTACAAGCTCGATAAATCGCAAACACATTATCCATGGTACGGTATTTGAGAGCCAAGCGATAATAAAAAAATTGATAATAAAAATAAAAATTTAATCATAGAAAATTAGTTTTTTAACTACTTTTTTTTAAAAAATTGTAAAGTATTTTATTTTAATAATCTTGACGTTTTAAAGTTCCCTATAAATAATGATTAACATTTTAAGTTTTATTAACGCGCGTATCTTAATTTTAAATTTCCTATTTTTTTAAAATTTTATTAATTTACTCTTTTTGATAATTTTAAAGTTTTTAAAATGTATTCTTCTATAAATTTTAAATTTCATTAGTTTTTCATATATACTTATTCGTGTTTTGAAAGTTGGAAAATCCAAGAATAAATTCATTTAACTTAAATTTAAGCCGGAATAAATTAAGCTAACTTAACTTAAAGTCAAAATTGTTAGAAAATAAGGGTTATGTAAGTATCAATTTAATTATAATGTTTTAAAAATTAAACTGATAACTATAAATAAGATATGAATATGAACTTGAAGTTACCAGACAAAAAACAAGTCAAACAGGGTGACTCAAGGCTTGCTCGACGATGTGCTTAAATCATTATCGCGTACTTGTAAGTATCGAGATTCTCAGCAATAGCCTTCCATGATACAATGGCTCGTTGAGCTTCAAGTTAGTGCACAAATTCCTTGTTCGGGCAAAGTGATATTGTCTTCCACTATCACCAACCAATAACTTTAGAAACAAATGAAAGAACACTCACACAAGGATTGATGAAATTTCTATGTATTTTATCTCATCTGTCACTTCTTCCATCCCCAAATGAGAAGACAAAGTGTGGATGAAGGCATATGAAAGGTATAACCTTTTACCTCTTAAGGGTTTTTTTGTCAAAAACCACCCATAAAATACGAGTTTCAACGGAAATTACAAGTAAAATTCGATATTAACCAGACACACCAATTTAAATATTTTCTTACCAAGAACCATTCATTTTAAATTCTTTAAAAAACCCACCCATCTAGCAATAATCCTTTAAAAATATTATCATTTTGTTTAGAAAACTCATAAGAAATAACAAAAAAACTCAAAAATATTCAAAACTTCAGAAGATAAATATAACAAAGTCACCATTTATTTTTAATTTTAACAATTATAATTTAATTTTTTTAATTAATTTGATATTCCAAAACTTATCAAAGTTTTGCATTAATTTTTATTAAAAACACAAAAAACGAGTGACTATTTACTTGATTTTATGGCTTGTTCATAACTTATTGAATTTGTTTTGACGTACTTAGTTATTTTTTATTTTTATTTTTTTAATTTCCCTTACTATTTAAATTACAAAGGTCATGAAAAATAAGAAAGAGTCAAAAAAATTCCAAAAATATGAATAAATTCATCAAATCTCCAATACTAAATAACCATTGATTTTTTACTTATATTTTTGATGTAATTATATATACATTTTGATAAAGTTTAGGAATATTAAATTTTATTTGAAAAATTAGTGAATAAATGGATGACTCTTTTACATTCATTTTTAAATTTTTGAATCTTTTTGAGTTTTTATTAAATAAAAGTTTTTTAAAAAAAGGAATTATTGGTCGATGGATGGGGTTTTTTAAGAAATTTTTTTTACTGGGTGGTTCTTGGTTAAAAATATGTTAGTGGATGTGTCCAGATAATATCAAGTTTTACGGCGATTTTCGATAAAACCCGTACTTTTACAGGTAATTTGTCGTAAATAAACCCAACTCTTAATGGTCGTTATCTTTATCTTCAATTCTTACATCATTCTTATGAATCTTAATTACATTCAAAATAATCTTTAATATAAAGCATTAAGGTATTCTAACAACAATATTTGACTCGCTCAGTAAGCCAATTACATAATTGCGACAATTCTCATTCAAATATAATTTGAAAATCATGATTTCAAATTACTGAAATGAGGTTTAAACTTGCATACAATGAATTTTTTTTTAATTCTCTCACAAAATGTTTTATCACATTCCAACTTCTCATTAAAATAGAATTTTAGCATCGATTTCACACCTAAATAAATAAATGCACTCAGCTAATTATGTTGATAATTAAAATGGTATCATTACCATTTTCACACCCAATAAAATTTACATAATTGTTTCAACGAAAACGAACAAAACCTTCTTCTTATTTAAAAAACTAAAATAAAAAAGCACAAGGAAGTATTTTGATATTATTTTGAGCTGCCATTTACAGACCAAATTCAGCTAGTTTCTTTGAGTACGGGATTAGGAAATGTTTCAACGGCTATGAAAATAAAGAAACAATTGCGTGAATGGGGCCACATGTAAAGTTTTTAAGAAATAAATGTACTACAAAGATTGTGATTTGTGTCTGTAGGTGACAAACAGGGGGGCGCACATGTAAAATAATGGTTAATGACAAGATTGTGATTTTTTGTGTGTATGTACGTGACAGGGGCCCCATTTAAAGTAATGGGAAAATGTACAAGATTGTGATTTGTGTCTGTCCGTGGCAGCCGACACGTTTGTTATTACCCATAACTGCCGGCCGTGTTACGATCTTCATTCATTTCAAGTGGCAGCTTCTGTTTCTCTCTCTCTCTCTATATATGTTTTAATCCACCAGATCGCATCTGGTCATTGACATCATAGATTTTGTTGATGCAGAATTAAGAACCCTCTTGCACTCACTATCAAAAATAAATTAAAATTGAAATATTATAAATAATAAAACATAAATTTATAAAATCTGAAAAAACATCACATTTGTACATAGTTGTGAAAACCGGACCGAACCGGCCGGTTCAATCGGTTCGACCGAAAATCGGTCGGGACATCGATTCGATTCTTCAATCAGACTGATCATGTCATTGAACCGGTCAAACGCGGTCAAGACTCGCTTCGACTCGGTCAAACTTCGGTCAAACTCGCATCGACCCGGTCAAGACTCGGTCAAACTCGCTTCGACCCGGTCAGACCACATTGAACCTGTCGGTTCAATCTCAATTTAATTCGGTTCAATCCTAATTTAATCAAAAATTAAATTGCCCTTACTAAGAATTGAACTCTAGACATATGTGTCTCATCCTCTTCACCTAACTAACTGAGCCAATTGTTTTACTTGTCTTATTTTCACATAAAATTAAATATATCTTTACATTAGGTTAAATAAAAATAACATATTCATTTTTATTTGGAATAATATGTTAATATATTTAGAATTAATTTCACAAAACCACCATTATACGAAATTGTGCTAAATCACAATTCACATATATGTTTTATGTTATC
>JAWWMW010110868.1:0-10280 GCA_035048345.1 Echeveria elegans
CCACCTTCGCAGCTTTAAACTTTCACAGCGTTCACAGCAAATGTGAAGTCAGAAAAGTCAGCAAATCAACTTTGACAACAACATTCACACCTCCACAGCTTTCACAGCCACCTCCACAACTTTCACCACAAATGCGAACCCTGAGAAGTCAGGAAATCAAAAGTTAGACAATTCTAACGCAAACAGTACAATTCCAAACAAATAAAAAGTCCGCAAAATACAGTTGTACGCAACGCAAACCAATTGAACATAACTTCTTCTAAAAGATCACAACAGTTCAAAACATAAAAAATCAACAGTTTTTCCATGCCGCAACACGTGAATGTAACACCACAACATTTGAGATAGCGATGAATATAAAAACTGAGCACAACAGCTCATAAAAGATCACAACAGTTCAAAACATCAAAAGAACACCAGTTGAGCGCAATACCAACACTTGAGCACAACTCCACAATATTTGAGATAACAATAAATATAACATTATGTTACCAAACAAAAATTGAAGGCACTGCTACAACCTCCACCTTTTTTTTTGCAGAATCCGAGAAAATCTTCTCAGGATCTGTTGCCAATGCAGGTATCCTAAAAAGTTAGCAAATTCAAAATAGAGTCAGCAAATCTTTATGCCCTATCAATAAAGAACACAATAGCGGACAAATCAGAACAAATTTAGTAGAACAACAACAGCAGAACAGATGGAGTACAACAACTAAGAGAAGTTCACTACAGTACAAAACATCATAACAACAACATTTGAGACAACAATAAATCCAATATATGTCAGTAAACTCAAACTAAAGGTACCTCCATAGTCGACCATTTCTCAGCAATCCCAACATTCTCCATAGACTTCACAACATCATTTGGTCGAAGCTTGAACCTTGGAAAAGGAGAGAAATGTCGATGCTGATCAACAAAAACTCCATAAACATCTTCACAATCCATACAATCAGGCAGGAATAACATAAATATTCAGCACAATGAAAGCTTACAGTTAGTGAACTTACACACCAACAAAAATCCTAATTGAAAGAACATCATGTCAATGAAGAGAAATTGAAGGACACAACACAATGAAATATTCGGGGGACGGGAAGACTTACAGTTAATTGGTTATGACGACATTTGGCTTGTGTAGGGTTGGTTCGGGGACGAAAATCGGGGAAGGGTTGGATTTGGGTGATGGCGACGGAGGGCGGGCTTAATTGGGGGAGGAGGAGGAGCAGGGCTTGGACGGGGTAGGGTTGGATTTTGGTGGCGAAATCGGGGACGGCGGACGCTTGACGGCAAAGACCGGCGACAGTGACGGTTTGCGGGCGTCGACAGTGACGGCTTCGACTGGGCTTCGACCGGCCTTCGATTGCGACGCCGTGCGGGCTTGGACGGGGTAGGGTTGGATTTTGGTGGCGAAATCGGGGACGACGGAGGCTTGACGGCTTGCGGGCGTCGACAGCGTCAGTGATGGCTTCGACCGACCGTCGTTTGCGACGCCGTGCGGGCGCAGGGGCTTCGACTGGCACGGCGTGCGATCGCAAGGAGCGTGCGGAGGTCGGCGGGACGGACGGCGCCGGTGGGGGGAAGGCTTTACGGGTGGGAGTTGGATGGTCAATGAGGCTGTTGGAGCATTGTTTGGATTGGCTGTTGGAGCATTGTTTGGATTGTTGCATTTTTAGCAACGAAAAAACGAAATTAGGAAGGACAATTTTGTCGCTAAATGGTTGACTCAGGACACCCTAATTCTATTATATTAGTAGATATGTACAAGTAATAAACTTAGCCTACTAGTAACATAGACAGACAATTGGGCGAGAGGGCGGGGGTTCGAATCGCGAGGCAGGAGAATAACAGGTATTTTTTGTGTCTTTGGGTCGGGTCGGGCGGCCCGATCCCAATACCGAACCCGTCCAAATAGTAAATGTCCATGGGTCGACCCGAGTCCAAAGGCTGTCGGACAGGGTCGGGCCGGGTCTTGCACAGTCCTACATCACGAAAACCTCCAACGTGCCATAAAGTTTTAGCTATAAGCATATTATTCTTCACTGTATGACAAGTACTATAGCATGCCTCATAACGGTCTTTCTCATGTTTATGATGAGCTTTCTGAAGGCGCTTTCTTACTTCATCATTGATCCTGGTTATATTTTGAATTGTTAAATCTATGGATATCTGACCAAGAGCGGCAGTGGTGCCTATTGCACTTCGAGAATCGGAATATAAAATATCTCTGAAAAAATCAGGAAAATTTGTTCCAGCGCAAACACCATTAATAATGAAATTATGTGAGATGGTAGTTGTCAATAAAAATAACGCAAAACTATAGAATGGTAAAAAATGGAACAACATGGCTTCGGTTTCAACAATATTATTTTTGGTATTTGAATAACTCCCTTATTTATTTTATGCATTGGAAGACATGTCGATATTGAGACGTGCATTTATTAACAGGTTTGGTGCGACATTCAATGTCCGCGTTTAACACATGAACAAAATGAACATTTTAAACATGTTTATTTATTTCATATTGGTTTATTCAGAAGTTAAAGTGAATAATTATACATAGGCCCTATTAGACTAATAACGAAATGTGAGGAAGTTATGACTTGTGTCCAATTGCTACGAATAGTAGGTTTTTCGAATAGTAACAGGCTATCGAAAAGTTTTTCAATTTGATCACAAATTTCTCTAAATCCATTTAAGATAATATTTTGAAAATTATTTATGCTATTTATTTCTTACAAAATTGATTCAAAATGAACTGATTTAAGGTTTCATTCCATTTCGCAGGGAAAGTCTTCTCCAAAGAATGTCTGCCCTCGTTGATCCTTTCATAAGGCAATTGCTTAACTCTTAAACCTAGACTTTTCAACTTTATTGTACAGAACAAGAACGTTTCAATTCATAATTAGAGCAACCCCACCATGATTAAAAAGATCAAGGAATTTGGTCATCAAGGATGATCAAAAAAATCATGATTCCCCGCCATGATTTTTTATCTTGGGAAGACAAATATAAAAAAAGATCACCATGAACTTCAAAATGAGAAAGAACCAATCAAATGGTGACACGTATCCCATGTCATAAATTTTAAAGTGTATATTGTAATGTTGTACAGTTTTTGTCTTGAAAACTACTGTATAATTGTAAAGAAAATAAACACCTAAATAGTTGCTGAATCTTTGTCAAAAAATATTCCAAGATTGAATAAAAATAAATTTTGCAATATTACTTAAACGAATGAAATTTGTAATCAGTATTTTCACACCAAAGTTCCAAGTTTTTATGTAATCTCAAGGAATTATTACATTCGTATGAGATGGCTTCAAGTCAGAAAATTAATGTTGGGAAGTCGGAGTTCACTTACAGCCCCAACTTGGAAAGTTGTATGATTGTTTTATTTGAAAACTTGCTGGGTATGTCATCAGTGAAACAACATTCAAAATATATGGGTATACCATTTGTAGTTGGCAGTAATAAAATGGGAACTTTCAAAGCCTTGGAAGAGAAAATAAGCAGAAGAGTTCAAGATTGGAAACACAAATTACTGTCCTGGGTCGGAAAGGAGGTACTTGTTAAATCTTGCCTATAATCTATACCTTTATTTACAATGAGTTGTCTAAAATTTCCCAAATCTATCAACAAAAGGCTGTTTAGTTTGACACTCAATTTCTGGTGGAATGGTGAGGACACACCTAATGCTATTCATTGGATTAGCAAAGATGTAATGTATAGAAGTAAGCAGCATGGTGGTTTAGGATTCAGATGCTTGGAATGTATGAGCATAGCCATGCTAATGAAACAACTATGGAGATTATTGAAGAATTAATCCTGAATTATTGGTAAGTCAAGTTTTCAAACAAAAATATTTTAGAAATATAAATTTTCTTGGACATCAAGCAGAAACCTGATCATTCCTTTGTCTGGAGAAGTATTAGTGGTGTAATAGACATCTTCAAATCTGGTTTGAAGCAAACACCTGAGAATGAATGGATTTGGAAATTTACTGATTTCAGGGGATTACTTAGTAAAATCAGGTTACGAAAGTGGCAAGAAAATTGAAGTTATCACAACGTCATGATTATGGAGAGGTATCTAATTTACCCATTGTAAATCTTACATGGAAGAAGTTCTGGCGTATTAGAATACCAGATAGAGTTAAGCTGGTGACTTGGAGATTGTTTTATAACTCTTTACCACTGTCAGTTAATTTAAGGAAACGAGGATGGTCCAATGATTTGACATGTGGTTTCTGTGGCTTTAAAGAAGAAGATGCAATTCATTTATTTGTTAACTGCTGGTGGTCAAAATGCCTCTAGTCTTCTTTGGGTATGGAGGAAAAATTATGGTACTCTGCAGTTAATTGGAACATAAGTGATTGGGTTTGGCATGTTTTGACTGTCGAAGACTTGAAAGCATTTCGTCTTGTTCTAATGAGAATCCGGTCCTTTTGGTATAATAAATTTAACAGTGCATGAAAAAACCCCATTATTTATCATAGTCAGCCGGTTAATGATTATAAGCCATATCAACCAGTATGATGTTCGAAATTTATTAGGAAACATTCCTTCTCTAAATAACGAATCTATTATGCACTTCTTCACTGACGGATCATGGTCTAAAAGAACAAAAGAGGGTGGATGGGCTACTATTGTTGTTTTGAATAATAGCATAATTAAATGCTAGACAGGTTTCAGTGCTATCAGTAATTCAGGTTTTGAGGAAGAACTCAAGGGGATTGTTGCAGCATTCCGAATGGCTTCTGAAATGCAATGTGTATCGGCTACCTTCTTTTGTGACAATACAGATGTAATCTGGAAATTGCAGAGCGGCCAAAAGGACCTGATACCTCATTGTCATTGTTGCTCAATGCTATCTCTTTTTAAAGACAAAATCCATCATGGAAAGTCAATCATATTTTCAGAGAAGATAATGGCCTTGCAGACTTCCTTGCACATAAAGCTAGATTGGATCATTGGTCGTGGGAAATACAAGATGCTATTCCAAAGTTTCCTAAGGACCTCTTGCATTTTTTGTTTCAAAGCTGATAACATTCAGATATTATGTACTGTAATTTATGATATGTAGTAGTTCATATGCTACTGAATTAGCCTATGGGCTCTTTTGTAATGAAACACTTCATCGGAAAAAGAAATTAACTGCAAATTAATTAAGTGAACATCATTCCATATGTTAAACAATACATATTCTTATTCCGACAGTTGGAGCAAGCAAAAATTCGATTTTCAATGGGAAAATTTCTTTCTTCCGGTAGGTCAGAAAGGTATAATAGATTTTATTAATAAAAAGATTGGACAAAAACGATCAAGGTTTAATTCAATGTATTGTATCAATTGCATGATAATTTTGGGGAAAAAACGTTAAGAGTAAAATTTTCGCTCCACCAATACATTTAATTGACTATTATTTTTTTCATATCAATTTTCATTTATAAAACATTTTCAACACATTAACCATTTTTCAATTTCAATCCACACATTGTCTCAACAATATCAAAGAACCGCAGCAAAATCTCAAAATTTTCATTTAAATTACCACGCCTACGGTTTGGGTTTTTATCTTGGTACTAGCTGTGAACCCGTCGTCCCGACGGAACCGCAGTGTGATCAGACGTTTTTTACATATATTTTAAGTGACACTGGAAACTTGTGAAGAATACTGTTACTGTGTCAATGAAATACTATCAAGCACCTGTTGTAATTACTAATTGGTATTTTGATCAATGATTAAATTAAAAAAAATGAGTAACAATTTTGCACTGAATGACACACTCGGTTGCTTTAAGAAACATTGCAAACTGATGAAGAATACTGTCTCACTGAAATACTATCAAGAATTCGGGTAGTAACTTTTCTTCGAATACCAATATGCTTGTACGATGATCTCTACAAACAATCACCTCTTTTGTACCGAGAGTTCTAATAGGATTGCTTGTTTGCCGAGCTCTGCCACATATTCTCTGCAATATCTGCAGGTAGAAGAAATTAAATAAACAATGAGACACATAACTCAAATAATTGGGCATAAACAAAACCATAACAAAGTACAATTCACACAGGAGACATGCCTTCAGTTCAAATCCACTAAAAACCAAAGTAGTCATGTCTTCAAGGTTTGGCTTTTTCTTTAGCTCATAAAATGTGCTACATGTCTCATGTAAACTTGCGTTTACACACGACAAAAAACCTGTTGCTTCTTATTGACGTGGAATGCTAATTACTCCTAGCTTCACATGAGTTTACATGCTAATTACTGATAAGAATAATGGCGCAGTTGGGTATCTTCAAGATATGGTTATTTTGTTGGTGCAACTGTTCATTACCGAACTTTGCATAAACATACATTTTTCAACATTCACTCAACGCAACCCAGTGATCAGTTCTTAGATCAAACCTCAAAATACAAATCAATAAGTGATCAGTTCTTATAATGCACGTCGTCTAGAACCATCGTCTAAGTTACAATGGCATCGTAGATCACAGAAAATTATATGATCGTTTCTAACATCCTCCCATAAAATATCAACTCACAACTTCAATATTCCACAACATTCACCAACTAATAAAAAATATCAACGGCCACGAAAGAAAGTCTCATTCACATAGAATAGAACCCCGGAAAAATGAAGGAACAAAAACAAATGATTCAATCGAAAAAAGTATCGTAATTCATAATACCATATCTTGCCCATAGCTGCGGCTCAGTCCCGCTTCATTCACGGAACAATATCGGCAACCTAGGGTTCAACTTCTTCAACTCCTTATAATTCGTCTGCACAAATTCCCTACACACAAAAATTGCACTAAAGCCTCATCAACACCGCTCACTCCATTTCAACACTACAAATCATTAAACTCTCATAATCCAAAATCAATTCAGTTCAATACAAAAAATTCATAGCCACCCAGTTCAACAAATAAATACCTCAATTCAGACTCATTCCTTCAATTCAATTCGGGGATGCGTCGGAGGCTGGTCGGCTTCCCTTCAATTCAATTTAGAGAGCCGCAGCCGGCTGCCCTTCAATTCAATTCAGACAGCCGCATCCGGCGTTCGTCGCGCCGGCCTTCCTCGCGCCTTGCGTCGTCGCTTCCCGTCGTTCTTCGCGCCGTGCCTCGTCGTCCCCTCGTTGTCGCTTCGTCGACGTCGTCGCCGGTTTTCCCACGATTTTCCCCTCTCCCATTTAACCTATCTACCCTAAAATTAAAACGACAAACAAAATTGAAACAAACGGCAAACCATTAAAATTAAGTTGAGGGTATAAAGGTAATTTCATGCGCGATTTTATAACATTTTTCCTATTCTTTTATAAGAATAGATGTTTCAGTTAACGCAAGAGCGCTTTTATTTGCCATTGCCTTCACCACGCCTGCGGTTTGGCGGTTTTTATCTTCACTTCACCAAAATTTTCATTTAAATTACCACGCAGGCGGTTTGGCGGTTTTTATCTTCACTTCACCAAAATTTTAATCTCGCCAAAAGATTTTTGCAAGAAGCATTCTATTTTTTACTATTAGGCATGTAGCATAGCATGTCTTAAAATGGTCTCTACGATGTCCTCGACGAACTTTCCTAAGGCGCATTCTTGCTATGTCGGTGATTCTAGAAATATTTTGGATTGTTAAATCTATAGATATATCACCAAGAACTGAAATGCTTCCTGCTTCACTGCGTGAATCAGAGTATAAAACCTCTTTGCAAAAATCAAGAAATTTTGCTCCATCACAAAAAACATCAATAAAATTATCAGAGGCAGTTGACTGCGAGGTGAAAATTATTAAGAAAAAGAGTATAAAACTATAAAATCGTATGAAATGAAAAAACATGACTTTGTTTCAATAATACACTTTTTTCTCAGTTAATTTGTATAGTATAAAATCCTCATTTATACCATGCATTAAAAAAATGTCCTCGTAAACAAATAAAGTTGGATAAATCTTTATTTAAAAATGTCAAGATATTTATTTTACATGAACATGCATTTTATGAACTCGGATCTGAACATGCAATAAAATGACGTAGTTTAATTAAAAAATCAATTGAAGTCACGTCGTTTTCTTTAAAAATTGATGTATCTATTACAAAATGACGTAGTTTTGTATGATTTATAGCATTTGACAAGTATGGATCTCAATCCCCGTTTTACATGTGAAAAAAAATGATTTTTTCCCATTTGGAACGGATACCGATTATTTTATTATAATGTACTCTTTTAAATAATAATTATTCTCTCGTCAATCCTATCTGAGTTCTTGGATATGTTCCTGATTTGTGGATGCATCTTTTGAAATACGAAAACAAGACGATGTCAAAGAGGTGGGCGGAAAGGACGACACTTGCAATTTTTCTTCTTCTTTTCTTCCGAAGACATGACTTCCGTTGACAAATAAAACTAACAAAAAATTTTCGTTGAATTTCTATTTACAGCGTCACAATTCCGTTAACTTTCCGCGAGGAACAATGAGATGACGAAGATCTATATATATATAATAGAATTCATTGTCCACAATCATACATATCGCTAAAACATCTAATTTTATTGCTAAAATAGTAAGAGAATAAGTCAAAACAAGAATAAGCCAAAAATTAAAAAGATAAAATATTTACAAATTTACAAATTCATATGTACAAATTAAAATTTTAAAAATTTAAATTGAGAGGAATACATTAGAAAATTTGAGGGAATCCAGTGGAGACATCGGAATAAAAATACCTTAAGGCTCCGTTTGGTTGCGAGAAAAAAAGAAAGGAAAGGAAAAATTAAAGAAAAAATTTGAGTGAAAATGAAATGTGTGTTTGGTTGTAAGGAGAAAAATGAAAAAAATAGGCAAAATGAGATCAAATTTTCCTTACAACTTTCTCTTGAAAAAATCATTTTTCTTTAAATTTTCTTTCCCGCACTTTTTTCCGCAACCAAACGGAGCCAAAAAAAAAACTAGAGTGAAAAATATTGAGAACAATAAGAAGAATCAAACAAAAATATAGATAAAAACGTATGTTCATATAATTAGATTGGGTAAGTTGAGTTATCAATATATTTAGTTAGTATTGTAATAAAAAATATAAGCATTCAACTCATCTTCTATGTAATCAACATGGGACAATTGCTCCAATATAATTAGATTGGGTAAGTTGAGTTATCAAAGATATTTAGTTAGTATTGTAATCAATGGTGTGGATATGTCTACAAGGACCAGTTAATCGTCCACTATGAACGTCCGTTATTGTCGCAATTCTGGCACCTGCTGAAAGTAGGTCATCGTAAAGATATCGAAAAAAGATGACATTAAGATAAATAAGTCGGATTTGATGTGAGAATGTGTCAAAGAATGTACTCATAATATGTATACCAACTATTTGATGCTTGTAAAAAGTTCATAATTCAAAAAAAAACATTACATAGAGTATTATTTAGCTCCCAAAAACATTACGTATTAAATAAAATAATAAGTATGATTACGTCGTTATGATAATAATAATAACAGTAAAAACAACTTCTGTTAAAAAAGACATAATTTCAGACTGGCATTTGTGGACTGTCTGATTGTGTTCATTGGATTAGTAGAGGTTTCTCATTGCTGAATGAAAACCCAGGTTGGAGGATTCACCATGTATTTAGAGAAGAGAATCAGATAACAGATTTTTTGGCTTCAAAAGCTCGTTTTAATAATTGGTTCTGGGATTCAGATGATTCTGTTCCTATGATTTCGGAAACAATCCACCGACGGCTGACGATGCTCCATAATTCTGCCTCACTCTGTTAACTTCCTAGTTTCTCTGTTTTGCCATGCTATATTGGTGTTCTCTTTGAGCTTTGCTCTGATTGGGCTTTGGCCTTGTTTGATGAATGATACATTAATCGGAAAAAAAAGACATAATTTCAATTGACTAAAAACTATTATTAGGACATAATCACATTCTTATACTTTCTCCCAAAAATTCAAGGGCGATAAAATCTTTAATGACATTTAAATTGAGATGAAAATAAGATAAATGATAATGGACCGAGTATAGACAGACGGCCCAAAAATGGATAAAAGGCTAATAGAAGCTATGAGTGGTCCTCTTTGGAAAGGGATAATGACCGGAAATCATCCGTAAAATACAGATTTTTTCAATAATCACCCGTAAAATGTGATATTACCAATAGACATCCATTAAAATATTTTTTTACCAATAACCACACATATAAAAATAATCAGTTCAATAAACACCCACCCATCAACAATTTGTTCAATAAAAAATAACAAATAAAATTATAA
>JAWWMW010110879.1:0-10280 GCA_035048345.1 Echeveria elegans
TGTTGTCTCTTCAAATATATATTTTTTACAGTCAAAATGAGAAGAATATTCATTAAAAATATCAAACAAGCTATTAAGAATTAATGTAAATATTATGTTTTCATATTTTCCCTTTTTAATTTAAAAATCATTTAATATTGTTATTTAATCTGAAACGTAGGATGAATCAAATGAATGTACATGATCTTTTTATTTTAAACACCCTTTTTATTTATCCACTCTCAACAAAAATTAATGCAAAGATTTTTCAATTTTCAAGAGTTGAGTTGCAAGAGACAGGAGTTCATAGGAAAACAGGCAACTGTTCATTCACAAGCTTCTCTCTATGAAATCCCATATTCTCTATTCCATGTAAATTCTGTCTCTGAGACGACGAGGCATATGTCGTTCATCAGGGAACAGGAGTAACTCGTACAGCTTTCCAGCATCGACTAGAGAGTTGATCAGTCTGGCAGTGTGCCTAAAATGCAAATTTTCATCAATCATGCCGTGGATGAGGAGCAGCTTGCCTTTCATTTTCTTGACGTGATGCATGACCGAACCATACTCGGACCCTTCTTCGTTTTCTGATGGTAGTCCCATGTATTTTTCGGTATAGAATGTGTCGTACCCGTCCCATGAGGTGACTGGTGCACCAGATATGGCGCATCGGAATATGGTTGGGAATCTGACTAATGCCATGGCTGAAAGATATCCTCCGTAGCTCCATCCGTATATCCCAATGTGTCCATTTTTTTGCTAATCCTTCTTTGATAAGCCATTCAGCTGCGGCTATTTGGTCATCAGCGTCATACCGTCCGAAGTTGTGTTTGATGGAGCCCTCAAATTTCATACCTCATCTCGCTGTCCCTCTATTGTCAAACTAGTTGCAAAAGAAGAAATCATTCCTAATCAACATTCATAGCGAAGCCTTTTTCAAAAGAAGAAAATCAAACAAGGCAGGACGAAATATAAAACTCAATAAATATTATCTTGTACCTGGCAAACCAGAACTCCCTTGCTTCTTAAATATTGGGCTCTCATGTCAACCATGCCGATCCAAGAATCAGCTACAAGTTGTACACCAGGGCGTCCGTAGACGCTCATCAAAGTTTTGAATGGAGGAGCGCCGTATTTTGATTCATCTGGTTTGTATAAGGCCCCATACAACGCGGTGCCATCATTTACATGAATTTGAACTATCACCGGAGGTTCAAGTTGAAGCTTTTTGAATCTAGGGGCAATTAATGGCTGCTCATAAAGCGGTGCGATGATATCACCCGTAGCCAAATCACGGAGTAAGATTTTCGGTGGTGAATTCAACGCATCATATATATCAGCAAACATTTGAAAGTGATGGTCAAGTACAACCATGTGTTTACCCTTCCCCTCGGTCAATCTGTGTGGAGGTTCAATAGGAAGATCCCCATCACGAAACAGTTTAGTGCAGTAGAGGTGGGATTCCAAAGGCCCATCCAAAGTTCCAGTGAAATATATTAATCCAGCCGCTTCATTTACACCTGAAATATGCTCAACCATCCATTCGCCTTCGGTAATTGGCGATATAACATTCCCAGACGAATCATGCGGATAAAGATGCTTATATCCAGTTTTTTCACTGGCCCAGATAAATCCACTGCCGCAGTTGGAGACTCCTTTGTCGAGAGGTGTGAAGCAGTCATGCAGATTTACCCATTTCTCATTTCTTTCGACTAACAATGTTTCTCTTTCACCGGCTGTGATATCAAATTTAAGGATTTTAAGCTCAATCTGTCGTCTGTTCAAAACCTGAACAGCGAGCGAATTCCCATGCAACCAATGGACTCTCACAAGATACTCTTCATCGCTGATTGGCTGACGGTTCCCTCCACAAGAGATATCCATCCAAGTAACCGGACCTCCAGTAGCAGATATGACACCCAGACGAACATTTACATTAGCCTGTCCAGCAAAAGGATAGGCATGATCCTCTTGTGCATCTGAACCGACCAAACTTTTACATTGGTGCATTATTCTGAAAAGAGGAATCTCAGATGAATCAACTTGTGTGAATGCAATAAATCTACTGTCAAGTGACCGCCAATATCCATTTTTACGGTCCATTTCCTCCTACATTAAGAAAGAAGAAGAAAACGCAAAGCTGAAAATACACAATACCGGCTACGTATTAATTCAAAAATGAATGTCAGATTTCTGCAGCAAAAGAGAGACTGACTACTAAGGCTTGCGTAGACAAAATTAAAACTATTTTGATGAAAATTAATGGTTAGGATATTATGTATACCTGAGCTATATATTCTGCGAGCCCATTGGTCTGCGAGAAAATAAAAAACAAGTCAAATTAGAACTTTTGAAAGCGAAGACGAACTTCAACACTAGAAGCTAACAACAGTGATTGATTCTAAATTTACCACGCCTTTCATATGAGCGTCAGAGGTTAGTTGTTTTGTCTCATTGTACAAGAGATTATGAGCGGTATAACTCATTGTCCCTGACAAAGGCAAGCATTGTACCACCCGGAGACAGACGAGGGTCGATGATTGGTGATGATGGAGAGCTTGGAAGCTTAAGCTCTGGGTTCGGGTTGGAAAGGTCTTGGAAATAAATCTGCAAGATTTTACACCAAAAATCAGAACCGGAATAAGTAAGCTTTTGTGACCCAAAACAGAGAGTCGGTTTAATTCTCATTAAATTCAATTTTAGCTCAGTGCAAAAGAAAAGATTGTAAGTGTATAACTTAATGAATAAGTAGAAAGCTGTTGATAAACTTACCCCATTGGGCAAAGGCACCATTATTGTCTTCTTCTTCGAGTTCGTCTTAACCCATTCATACCGTGTCACACCTAACCCACGTTCCCTCAATCTTTCTCTACGCAACTTCTCTTCTGCCGATATATTATTCTCATCTAGCCCTCCATTAGGTGGTCTAAAAAAAGCTCTTGCTTTCGAGATTTCAAATCAAACGAAAACACATTCTCATTCAATGTCTGGTCAGGACTAAACAAATACGTCAAAAATGTATCATCTGGACTGAAACTCAACAAGGTAGGCGCAACATAACCCGGCAAAGGATTCTGCACAATCTCTTCAACCGGGAATACAAACCCATCATCAAGACTATTGACCATTTAGTAGAGTCTGTCACAGGCATACTCGAGTCCGGTGTTCTTGGACGCGTCAAATTTTTCTTGAGGCTGTTGGCCGATAGCATTACAATATATAACCCCGTTCAAAATTTCAATAAGTTACATCAATCTGCAAAAAGGTAAGCATATTTGTAAACCAAAGCTTACGAATAAACATGCAAAATTTCATCAACATCAAAATGCGCATTCCCATTTCACCAAAATTCAAAATCTAATTAGCTAAAAATCCCCCAAAAAAACTCAATTAAAGTCGAATACAATTATATTCAAACCCTAAAACAAACCCTAAAAACAAAAAAAATCGTTTCGAATATACGAAATCACGTTCAATAAAAAAAAACTTTGGAGCTGTGACAGATTCGATTGCTGAAAGTGAGAATCTATGGAAAATTACGAAAAACCTAAAATTTAGAGATTAAAGGGAGCACCAGATAAATGCAATTCGCATGTCAAAATCAAAACTTTTTACCTTTCATATCTTCAAATCGTCAGATTTCAGCCGCAAAAAAAATCGCCGGAGGATTTCGGATGGATCGACGATTGGATGGATGACGAGAAGTCCAAATGGTGGACTTCGATTTTCCAAATCGGCAGGTAATTGATTGATTCGAGTAATTTGTAATATTACAATATGACCCCGTAAGTTAAATAAAGGTTACAATGTATACTTCTTTGGGAATTTGTTTGCGATGGGCTGATTTTTCTGGACGTAATACTTCGATCTTTCGTTTTGTCATCGAGTGGATGTGTGTCGAGGAGTGAAGTGGGCGAGATTCTCGAGAAGGGTTTCGATGGCTGTGGCTGCTGGTGTTATGTGGCCGTGCAAGTCGTCGCCTTTTCTTGGCCGATTTCCATCTCATTCTGTAAGCTCATTTTTTATTTTAAATGTTTTTTTTAAATATTTTGATTTTAGATTCTGATGTTGAAAATGGGATTGAAATATTGTTCTGTGTGGTCAGCTGGGGTTTAAATTTTGGTGCTTGAAATTTTGATTCTTATTTTTTTCCAGCGAGATGAGTTGTTGTATGTGTAAATGTGGATATTATTGAAGTGTAGGGGAGCCATTTATCGAGGCAAAAAAGTTGAGAATCGCGCTCGGTCTGGTTGTGTTAAAGCACTGTTTTGGGGACCGAAGAAGGTGGAGGCGGCAGCAAGTACTGATTTTTCATTGGGAGAGTTCAATCTGACGGCAAGCTCGGGAACGGAGGTGAATCTGTGTATTTTGATAATACTGTTTGTTGTGAAATCTAATGAGGGGAGAGTGATTAGTTTGAGTTTCTAAATATAGGAGTTTCTAGCGGGACCGAAGAAAGTGTTTGTTTCAGTTGTGTTGTCAATATTGGATATTGCATCGAGGGACTGGGATGCTTGTGCGCTAGATGCTACTGGAGTTGAGAGTTTTAATCCTTTTATTACACATGGATTTCTATCAAGCTTAGAGGAGTCTGGCTCCGCTGTGAAGGTAAGTAATTACACTAATGTAATAAGGCTATGATGTTTTGTGAATATCTCGATGTCACCTGAATGAAAATAAATTGCAAGTTTAGTTCATGATCTTTTAAAGCTAATTGCAGGAAACTGGATGGATACCACAACATGTTGTTGCTCGAGATGAAGCTCAGAATGTATTAGGTGTAATACCGCTTTATCTTAAAAGGTTTAGCGTTTTTCATACTCATACAAAAACACATGTGACATATCTTCCATTGTAATAATTTATTTCTCGCGGATTGATAGTTATTTGTTTTGAAATGCAGTCACTCGTACGGAGAATATGTGTTTGACCGATCTTGGGCTGATGCGTACTATAGTTATGGTGCTAGATACTACCCAAAATTACAATGTTGTGTTCCCTTCACGCCAGTTACTAGTCCAAGGATTCTGATTCGTGATTCCCCATACAAAGATCAAATATTTGATATTTTAGCGACAGCGCTAAAGGCCCTTACAGAGAAGGTATCGGCTAATAAAATTATTTTTTATTTTGGCTGCTTTCATGTCTCGAAGTCACTACTGTCACTGTCATTATTCTCTCGTAGACGAGTGAGAAACTAGATACGAGAAATAAAACTTGGGGACCTTTTTCATATTACAGTCTAATCTTTTCGATCTTGTGTTCTATAACAGCTTCAGGTTTCCTCTCTACACATCACATTCCCCAATGAGTCAGAGTGGATCAGGTTAAAAACCAAAGGTTTTATGCAGAGGGTTGGAATGCAATACCATTGGAAAAATCGAGATTACAAGAAGTAAGTATTATATTTCTTTTCTTCTTAAAATGTATCAGCTCGCTCAACTAGATTGTGATGCCACTCTGATTTATCCGGCATGCTCTAGACGTGTGAAATGTCTGTTGAACTTAAGGTGATATATGACGTGTCGTGAATGATGCAGTTTTGATGACTTCTTGATGGACATGAAGCAAACCAAAAGGAAAAACATACGGCAAGAGCGCAAAAAGGTCGGTTTTTTTTTGTTGTTGAACCAACTCTATTTTGAGCATGGTATGCTTTCTTAATCACTGAACACAGCAGTCAGTACATCGTGTTTTCTAGATAGGCTTTTAATACACAATTCTTCCTTAAGTTGTCCTCTTTGAAATTCTTGCAGATTTCTCAGCAAAATCTTACCATGAAGCGGCTTCGCGGTGATGAAATAAAGGTGTCTGTCAGCACTGTAATTTAATTTTTAGCTTTGTAATGTAATTATTTATCACATTGAAGAATCTTAACTGCAGGCCAGACATTGGGATTCCTTCTACAAATTTTATAGGAACACCACTGATAATAAGTACGTTGCAATTCTTAATTTTCCGTTAAATTTTGAAGCAGATAGAGAAACTTATAAGTTGTATATTTTGTGCAATTTTTGTAGGTGGGGAAACGCTTATTTAACGAGGGAATTTTTCCACATAATGGGTTCAAAAATGGGAGACCGGGTAATGCTTATTGTGGCTGAAGATGGAGATGAGCTCGTTGCCGGAGCTCTTAATTTGATTGGAGGGAACACGATTTATGGGCGCTTATGGGGATGTGATCCACAAGTTTATTATCCAAGTTTACATTTTGAAGCATGCTATTACCAGGTTTGTACATGGGGAAACTCGAGTGTAAAGTAAAAAAAATTGTGATTATGTTGCGTCTATTGAGTTCTTTTACAATTGACAGGCTATTGAAGCAGCAATAGAGTTGAAGCTGAACACAGTAGAAGCGGGAGCCCAAGGCGAGCATAAAATTCAAAGAGGTTATCTTCCTGTGATGACTTACAGCTCTCACTATCTTTTAGATAAAGAGTTTGGCAGAGTAATTGAGAACTTCTTACAAAGAGAAACAACTCAGGTACGTGACTCTATCATATATAATCCCATTGTTTAAAACTACATTTGGACACTCCAATCAATGCATGTCTGAGCTCTATGTCTCATTTCTTCTTCTTCGAGTTGTCAAATATCAAAGCTCAAAAACATTCTTATTGTAAAGCATTGAAGTTCTGCTCAAAATGTTTACGAGAATTTTGTTGTTTGCAGCTTGAATATGTTATGAAATTATTTCATGAATCGGGGCCCTTCAAGGAAGGCATACATGAAGATTTAGGATTTTCCACAAATCAATAGCTTAGGGCTCTCGATCCCATATCAGCACACGCGACCTCCTCACTATATATATATGCAAAAAAGAGAACCAATTGCCGCATCGGTGGGCTTCTAAGCCTCGTGCACGATGTGAATCAATCTCTCAGCCTCAACATCAATGGGATTTATATGTATGTAGATCAGAACTCCATTTATCATATCAGCTGCAGGGAACTGTTTGTAAATAACTAGGAAATCTGCAATAATGCCAGTCAGCTATTGACCATAGCTTTACATCGAGAGGCAAAGTGCTGAATATGATGGTATTAAACTTGTTAAACCGAGCTGTTGCAGGAATCTAAGAAATGGAGAAAGTAAAGGAAGGATTATCCTGCTAGTGAATAAACAGCAAACACAACATATGGATGTATGATTTGATTACTTGAGAAGATGATATCAAGGATCAAGGTTGAGCTGCATTACATATAGGGCCACAGCGTCGACATTGGGATCAGTTGGACATTTATCCGATGGACAATGCTCATAGTTTTTCAATCCCCACCAGTAATGTTGTTGCAAAGTTAGAAATATAAAGAGGCTATAAAGGAGTTCGAATGTTCACTACGGAAGCAGAGAGGTAATTGTACCTTGAGGTCCTTGACCACCACCTCTTTCGGTACTTGTATACATACCCAAGCAGTGTGGCAGTAGACTCCATGGTGGAAAGAACACTTTTTGAGGGCCTATCAGTCCACGCACTGTGGCTTGCTGACCAGCATTCTGATTAAAGAACATGTCCATGGGCTCCCTGGTGGCAGTTTTTCTGGCAGACAGATATTGGGGATCGTGTTTATAACCTTACCTGACCTGTGGAGGCCAGCAAGACCAGATCAGGAAACATAAACTCATTTTACTCCGATGTGAGAATAGTGCATATTAATGTGGCTGCAAGTAACACGAAGTACCAGCTCTTTTTTTGTATTTTCGCATCAGCCCGTTTTCATTTGGTACCCATACACCTCCAGAACAGCATGATACATTTCTCTACAGGTCAGTTAACAGCTGATCAGAAATTTTTTAATTCAAAACATGGTACTCCCTCCCAATTTTTTCTTCCCATTTGATAGTTGTTAAAGTTTAAAAAAAAAATTAAGTTGTGTGAGATAAAAGTAGAAAATAGAATGAGTGGAAAGTGAATAGATTGGAGAGGGAGTGTAAATGTGAGATAAAAAGTTTTTCATTTAAGACAATGAGAAAAAAATTTGGAACATCAAAAAAGAAAATGTGAAACAAAAATATGAGACGGAGGAGCATATGAGAACATGAATTATACCAGCATGGAATTGAATACTCACAGCATCTAAAGTGCTCGAGTAGATCATGGAGTAACTCTCATAACTCTGTTGATCGATCCTATTCCTATATAGAAACTAGTCATAAAAACGACCTAGTTTCAGATTTTTAAACCGGGACCAACTGAAGGGCATGTAGTTTACATTTCCTGAATGGTTTCAGCCACATACCAAGTTTTTGAAATATCTGAACATTCAAAAGCATCCGGACAAAACCGGATTCTTCGACATTTTTTATACTGACAACAAAGGCATTCCGCTGTCGAGCTAAATAAGATAAAAATAAAAATAAAAAGTTCTTCAATCCTGCAAAGCTTGTAGTATTATAGGAGAGACCTGCTTCATGGCATCAGGTTCAATTATTCTTCAACAGTTGCCTTTTCAAATACTGTCCCGGAGCATTTAGCATGTTAGAGTAGCTTGCGTATGCGATCTGGCAAGAGTCTGACGGAGAGAGGAGCTTGTGGAAATGCAGCGACAAAAGCATCTGGTAAGTAACTATACACTAGATCAATGACACACAAAAACCCAATAGATGATATTTGTAAGCTAAGCCCGACTCCCAATCCCTAACTGGCATTCCTTTTGCATTTTTAATTTACCAGCTGAAGAACGAGGCGATAGGTTCTGCTACAGAAAAGGCTAGGGTAATACATGACGCCTAACTAATGTCTGATTCAGTTTCACACCAGAAAGGCAGCATACGCATACACAGTTGAAGAAAAGTAAATGCTGAGAGATAAACTGCATATAGCATACCGAGCAACGTTTCAGAGTTTAGCAACAGTAAACACACATAAGCCTTCTAGAACTGTATTATTCAGATGTCCCTGATAGAAAGTAGCGACATAGATACTGGTAGTCAATCAAGTAACTGATAAAAGGTGACATTATCAAGTTAAATGGTCAAATTTTCATGGTTTTCCCATACTTCAAAACCAGGTAAGGAGTATAGATGTGAAGGAAGCCTATAGCCTTCAGCAAGAGAACAAGTTTGTGATACTTGATGTTCGGACAATAACAGAATTCAAAGAGGCTGATTCATAGAAAAGCTCTTCACATTTCTAACTCGCAACCTCCATGCAACAGCAAATTAATACAGTAATAATTTACTACAGACTACAGGCACATCCACCAATAAATGTTCAAGTTTATAGGCTTATAAAAGAATGGACAGCTTGGGACATCGCTCGGCGAGCTGCATTTGCATTCTTTGGTGTCTTTTCAGGTACTGAAGAGAACCCCGAGTTTATTCAGAGTGAGCGATACACAATTTTAAATGTTGTAAACTTCCATTTATATACTTCACTTATTCCAAAAGAAGGAAAGAAAATAACCTAAAAAGATTTACTTTACAACAATGGCAACAGGTGTAGAGGCATCACTAGGAAAGGATGCGAAAATAATAGTGGCCTGCTCATCCGGGGGCACAATTAAACCGACACAGAATTTACCAGAAGGCCAACAATCAAGTTAACAGATTAAACCAATCTAGTCACAAATATCCAATACAAGTATGTGCAGGAACAAATCTACCATGAAGAATCAAGAAAATGTATGATAGGTTAAGGATGCTATTTAGGAATTTCTGATTACAAATTGTCTGCTGCGGCACGCTTTTCAACTGTGTGATGTGTTAGGCAGTAATCGCATCCAAATAGATTATTCAAACAAGCAACCAAATGATGGGGTAGAAAGATTATTCATAAATGACAAAGTAAAACAGATTAATCTCTTTGTGAATGATAAAGCATGTGGTCAATCAAGAAAACAGGGAATACTTGCTCATGTTTCACAAAAGTCAGAACCAATACGATCGTGAGACGTTTCAATTTCTCAAACAGGTCACTATTAGCAGCGTATTTGCTTGTCCTCGATGGTTACACCAACGTATATCACTTCCAAGGCAGGCTCTATGCATGGTTTAAGGAAGGATTACCTTCTGTGTCAGAAGAAGAATGAAATAAGTTAACCAGACCACTGCTTGTACAAGAATTAAATTTTGTATTCTGTACTTCGATTATTTTCTCCTTTTTTTGTGTGGATGGTTTTTCATGATATCAATAGTTAGTAAATTGCTTGATTACCAACAGGTGAGAATTAAGATACTTAGGCTCTGTTCTTTTGACATTAATTTAAATTCTGTTCAGTTCAGTTCAGTTCAGTAGCTAAACATTTACAATTTTTAAAATTATTTTAAAAGTGTAATAAGACTTGAAACTATGAGACAAG